>JAEIFO010000193.1:0-58870 GCA_018903695.1 Zaprionus gabonicus
CTGTGCCTAGCCAGTGTCTAGCCTGTGCCTAGCCTGTGTCTAGCCTGTGCCTAGCCTGTGTCTAGCCAGTGCCTAGCCTGTGTCTAGCCTGTGTCTAGCCTGTGCCTTGCCTGTGACTTGCCTGTGACTGGCATGTGCATAGCCTGTGCCTAGCCAGTGTCTAGCCTGTGCCTTGCCTGTGACTGGCATGTGCATAGCCTGTGCCTAGCCAGTGTCTAGCCTGTGCCTAGCCTGTGTCTAGCCTGTGTCTAGCCTGTGCCTAGCCTGTGTCTAGCCTGTGTCTAGCCTGTGTCTAGCCTGTGCCTTGCCTGTGACTGGCATGTGCATAGCCTGTGCCTAGCCAGTGTCTAGCCAGTGTCTAGCCTGTGCCTTGCCTGAGACTGGCATGTGCATAGCCTGTGCCTAGCCAGTGTCTAGCCAGTGTCTAGCCTGTGCCTAGCCTGTGTCTAGCCTGTGCATAGCCTGTGCCTAGCCTGTGTCTAGCCTGTGCCTAGCCAGTTAGTCTAGCCGGTGTCTAATCTGTGCCTAGCCTGTGTCTAGCCTACGTCTAGCCTGTGCCTTGCCTGTGACTGCCATGTGCATAGCCTGTGCCTAGCCAGTGTCTAGCCTGTGTCTAGCCTGTGTCTAGCCTGTGCCTTGCCTGAGACTGGCATGTGCATAGCCTGTGCCTAGCCTGTGCCTAGCCTGTGCCTAGCCTGTGCCTAGCCAGTGCCCAGCCTGTGCCTAGCCTGTGCCTAGCCTGTGCCTAGCCTGTGTCTAGCCTGTGTCTAGCCTGTGCCTTGCCTGAGACTGGCATGTGCATAGCCTGTGCCTAGCCAGTGTTTAGCCTGTGTCTAGCCTGTGCCTTGCCTGAGACTGGCATGTGCATAGCGTGTGCCTAGCCAGTGTCTAGCCTGTGCCTTGCCAGAGACTGGCATGTGCATAGCGTGTGCCTAGCCAGTGTCTAGCCAGTCCCTAGCCTGTGTCTAGCCTGTGTCTAGCCTGTGCCTTGCCTGTGACTGGCATGTGCATAGCCTGTGCCTTACCAGTGTCTAGCCTGTATCTAGCCTGTGCCTTGCCTGTGACTGGCATGTGCATAGCCTGTGCCTAGCCAGTGTCTAGCCTGTGCCTAGCCAGTGTCTAGCCTGTGTCTAGCCTGTGCCAAGCCTGTGTCTAGCCTGTGTCTAGCCTGTGTTTAGCCTGTGCCTTGCCTGTGACTGGCATGTGCATAGCCTGTACCTAGCCAGTGTCTAGCCAGTGTCTAGCCTGTGCCTTGCCTGAGACAGGCATGTGCATAGCGTGTGCCTAGCCAGTGTCTAGCCAGTGCCTAGCCTGTGCCTAGCCAGTGTCTAGCCTTTGTCTAGCCTGTGCATAGCCTGTGTCTAGCCTGTGCCTAGCCAGTGTATAGCCTCTGTCTAGCCGGTGTCTAATCTGTGCCTAGCCTGTGTCTAGCCTACGTCTAGCCTGTGCCTTGCCTGTGACTGCCATGTGCATAGCCTGTGCCTAGCCAGTGTCTAGCCTGTGTCTAGCCTGTGTCTAGCCTGTGTCTAGCCTGTGCCTTGCCTGAGACTGGCATGTGCATAGCCTGTGCCTAGCCAGTGTCTAGCCTGTGTCTAGCCTGTGCCTTGCCTGAGACAGGCATGTGCATAGCGTGTGCCTAGCCAGTGTCTAGCCAATGCCTAGCCTGTGCCTAGCCAGTGTCTAGCCTTTGTCTAGCCTGTGCATAGCCTGTATCTAGCCTGTGCCTAGCCAGTGTATAGCCTCTGTCTAGCCGGTGTCTAGCCTGTGTCTAGCCTGTGCCTAGCCTGTGCCTAGCCTGTGACTGGCCTGTGCCTAGCCAGTGTCTAGCCTCTGTCTAGCCTGTGCCTTGCCTGTGACTGGCATGTGCATAGCCTGTGCCTAGCCAGTGTCTAGCCTGTGTCTAGCCTGAGACAGGCATGTGCATAGCGTGTGCCTAGCCAGTGTCTAGCCAGTGCCTAGCCTGTGCCTAGCCAGTGTCTAGCCTTTGTCTAGCCTGTGCATAGCCTGTGTCTAGCCTGTGCCTAGCCAGTGTAAAGCCTCTGTCTAGCCTGTGTCTAGTCTGTGTTTAGCCGGTGTCTAGCCGGTGTCTAGCCGGTGTCTAGCCTGTGCCTAGCCTGTGCCTAGCCTGTGTCTGGCCTGTGCCTAGCCAGTGTCTAGCCAGTGCCTTGCCTGAGACTGGCATGTGCATAGCGTGTGCCTAGCCAGTGTCTAGCCAGTGCCTAGCCTGTGCCTAGCCTGTGCCTAGCCAGTGTCTAGCCTTTGTCTAGCCTGTGTCTAGCCTCTGTCTAGGCTGTGCCTTGCCTGTGACTGGCATGTGCATAGCCTGTGCCTAGCCAGTGTCTAGCCTGTGTCTTGCCTGTGCCTAGCCTGTGTCTAGCCTGTGTCTAGCCTGTGCCTTGCCTTTGACTGGCATGTGCATAGCCTGTGCCTAGCCAGTGTCTAGCCTGTGTCTAGCCTGTGTCTAGCCTGTGTCTAGCCTGTGCCTTGCCTGAGACTGGCATGTGCATAGCGTGTGCCTAGCCAGTGTCTAGCCAGTGCCTATCCTGTGCCTAGCCTGTGCCTAGCCAGTGTCTAGCCTTTGTCTAGCCTGTGTCTAGCCTCTGTCTAGGCTGTGCCTTGCCTGTGACTGGCATGTGCATAGCCTGTGTCTAGCCTGTGTCTAGCCTGTGTCTAGCCTGTGCCTTGCCTGAGACTGGCATGTGCATAGCCTGTGCCTAGCCAGTGTCTAGCCTGTGTCTAGCCTGTGCCTAGCCTGTGTGTAGCCTATGTCTAGCCGTGTGCCTTGCCTGTGACTGGCATGTGCATAGCCTGTGCCTAGCCAGTGTCTAGCCTGTGTCTAGCCTGTGTCTAGCCTGTGTCTAGCCTGTGCCTTGCCTAAGACTGGCATGTGCATAGCGTGTGCCTAGCCAGTGTCTAGCCAGTGCCTAGCCTGTGCCTAGCCTGTGCCTAGCCTGTGCCTAGCCAGTGTCTAGCCTGTGTCTAGCCTGTGCCTAGCCTGTGTCTAGCCTGTGCCTTGCCTGTGACTGGCATGTGCATAGCCTGTGCCTAGCCAGTGTCTAGCCTGTGTCTATCCTGTGCCTTGCCTGAGACTGGCATGTGCATAGCGTGTGCCCAGCCAGTGTCTAGCCAGTGCCTAGCCTGTGCCTAGCCAGTGTCTAGCCTTTGTCTAGCCTGTGCATAGCCTGTGTCTAGCCTGTGCCTAGCCAGTGTATAGCCTCTGTCTAGCCTGTGTCTAGTCAGTGTCTAGCCGGTTTCTAGCCTGTGCCTAGCCTGTGCCTAGCCTGTGACTGGCCTATGCCTAGCCAGTGTCTAGCCTGTGTCTAGCCTGTGTCTAGCCTGTGTCCAGCCTGTGTCTAGCCTGTGTCTAGCCTGTGTCTAGCCTGTGTCCAGCCTGTGTCTAGCCTGTGTCAACCCTGTGTCTAGCCTGTGTCTAGCCTTTGTCTAGCCTGTGCCTAGCCTGTGTCTAGCCTGTGTCTAGCCTGTGTCTAGCCTGTTTCTAGCTTTTGTCTAGCCTGTGTCTAGCCTGTGTCTAGCCTGTGCCTAGCCAGTGTCTAGCCTGTGTCAAGCCTGTGCCTTGCCTGTGACATGCATGTGACTGGCATGTGCATAGCCTGTGCCTAGCCAGTGTCTAGCCTGTGTCTAGCCTGTGTCTAGCCTGTGCCTTGCCAGTGACTGGCATGTGCATAGCCTGTGCCTAGCCAGTGTCTAGCCTGTGTCTAGCCTGTGCCTAGCCTGTGCCTAGCCTGTGCCTAGCCTGTGCCTAGCCTGTGCCTAGCCTGTGCCTAGCCTGTGCCTAGCCTGTGCCTAGCTTGTGCCTAGCCTGTGCCTAGCCTGTGTCTAGCCTGTGTCTAGCCTGTGCCTTGCCTGAGACTGGCATGTGCATAGCCTGTGCCTAGCCAGAGTTTAGCCTGTGTCTAGCCTGTGCCTTGCCTGAGACTGGCATGTGCATAGCGTGTGCCTAGCCAGTGTCTAGCCTGTGCCTTGCCAGAGACTGGCATGTGCATAGCGTGTGCCTAGCCAGTGTCTAGCCAGTGCCTAGCCTGTGTCTAGCCTGTGTCTAGCCTGTGCCTTGCCTGTGACTGGCATGTGCATAGCCTGTGCCTTACCAGTGTCTAGCCTGTGTCTAGCCTGTGCCTTGCCTGTGACTGGCATGTGCATAGCCTGTGCCTAGCCAGTGTCTAGCCTGTGTCTAGCCTGTGTCTTGCCTGTGCCCAGCCAGTGTCTAGCCTGTGTCTAGCCTGTGCCAAGCCTGTGTCTAGCCTGTGTCTAGCCTGTGTTTAGCCTGTGCCTTGCCTGTGACTGGCATGTGCATAGCCTGTGCCTAGCCAGTGTCTAGCCTGTGCCTTGCCTGAGACAGGCATGTGCATAGCGTGTGCCTAGCCAGTGTCTAGCCAGTGCCTAGCCTGTGCCTAGCCAGTGTCTAGCCATTGTCTAGCCTGTGCATAGCCTGTGCCTAGCCAGTGTCTACCTGTGTCTAGCCTGTGCCTTGCCTGTGACTGGCATGTGCATAGCCTGTGCCTAGCCAGTGTCTAGCCTGTGTCTAGCCTGTGCCTAGCCTGAGACAGGCATGTGCATAGCGTGTGCCTAGCCAGTGTCTAGCCAGTGCCTAGCCTGTGCCTAGCCAGTGTCTAGCCTTTGTCTAGCCTGTGCATAGCCTGTGTCTAGCCTGTGCCTAGCCAGTGTAAAGCCTCTGTCTAGCCTGTGTCTAGTCTGTGTCTAGCCGGTGTCTAGCCTGTGCCTAGCCAGTGTCTAGCCAGTGCCTAGCCTGTGCCTAGCCAGTGTCTAGCCTTTGTCTAGCCTGTGCATAGCCTGTGTCTAGCCTGTGCCTAGCCAGTGTAAAGCCTCTGTCTAGCCTGTGTCTAGTCTGTGTCTAGCCGGTGTCTAGCCTGTGCCTAGCCAGTGCCCAGCCTGTGTCTGGCCTGTTCCTTGCCAGTGTCTAGCCAGTGCCTAGCCTGTGCCTAGCCTGTGCCTAGCCTGTACCTAGCCTGTGTCTAGCCTGTGTCTAGCCTGTGTCCAGCCTGTGTCTAGCCTGTGTCAACCCTGTGTCTAGCCTGTGTCTAGCCTGTGCCTAGCTTGTGCCTAGCCTGTGCCTAGCCTGTGTCTAGCCTGTGTCTAGCCTGTGCCTTGCCTGAGACTGGCATGTGCATAGCCTGTGCCTAGCCAGAGTTTAGCCTGTGTCTAGCCTGTGCCTTGCCTGAGACTGGCATGTGCATAGCGTGTGCCTAGCCAGTGTCTAGCCTGTGCCTTGCCAGAGACTGGCATGTGCATAGCGTGTGCCTAGCCAGTGTCTAGCCAGTGTCTAGCCTTTGTCTAGCCTGTGTCTAGCCTCTGTCTAGGCTGTGCCTTGCCTGTGACTGGCATGTGCATAGCCTGTGCCTAGCCAGTGTCTAGTCTGTGTCTTGCCTGTGCCTAGCCTGTGTCTAGCCTGTGTCTAGCCTGTGCCTTGCCTTTGACTGGCATGTGCATAGCCTGTGCCTAGCCAGTGTCTAGCCTGTGTCTAGCCTGTGTCTAGCCTGTGCCTTGCCTGAGACTGGCATGTGCATAGCGTGTGCCTAGCCAGTGTCTAGCCAGTGCCTAGCCTGTGTCTAGCCTGTGTCTAGCCTCTGTCTAGGCTGTGCCTTGCCTGTGACTGGCATGTGCATAGCCTGTGTCTAGCCTGTGTCTAGCCTGTGTCTAGCCTGTGCCTTGCCTGAGACTGGCATGTGCATAGCCTGTGCCTAGCCAGTGTCTAGCCTGTGTCTAGCCTGTGCCTAGCCTGTGTGTAGCCTATGTCTAGCCGTGTGCCTTGCCTGTGACTGGCATGTGCATAGCCTGTGCCTAGCCAGTGTCTAGCCTGTGTCTAGCCTGTGTCTAGCCTGTGTCTAGCCTGTGCCTTGCCTAAGACTGGCATGTGCATAGCGTGTGCCTAGCCAGTGTCTAGCCAGTGCCTAGCCTGTGCCTAGCCTGTGCCTAGCCTGTGCCTAGCCAGTGTCTAGCCTGTGTCTAGCCTGTGTCTAGTCTGTGTCTAGCCGGTGTCTAGCCTGTGCCTAGCCAGTGTCTAGCCAGTGCCTAGCCTGTGCCTAGCCAGTGTCTAGCCTTTGTCTAGCCTGTGCATAGCCTGTGTCTAGCCTGTGCCTAGCCAGTGTAAAGCCTCTGTCTAGCCTGTGTCTAGTCTGTGTCTAGCCGGTGTCTAGCCTGTGCCTAGCCAGTGCCCAGCCTGTGTCTGGCCTGTTCCTTGCCAGTGTCTAGCCAGTGCCTAGCCTGTGCCTAGCCTGTGCCTAGCCTGTACCTAGCCTGTGTCTAGCCTGTGTCTAGCCTGTGTCCAGCCTGTGTCTAGCCTGTGTCAACCCTGTGTCTAGCCTGTGTCTAGCCTGTGCCTAGCTTGTGCCTAGCCTGTGCCTAGCCTGTGTCTAGCCTGTGTCTAGCCTGTGCCTTGCCTGAGACTGGCATGTGCATAGCCTGTGCCTAGCCAGAGTTTAGCCTGTGTCTAGCCTGTGCCTTGCCTGAGACTGGCATGTGCATAGCGTGTGCCTAGCCAGTGTCTAGCCGTGTGCCTTGCCTGTGACTGGCATGTGCATAGCCTGTGCCTAGCCAGTGTCTAGCCTGTGTCCAGCCTGTGTCTAGCCTGTGTCAACCCTGTGTCTAGCCTGTGTCTAGCCTTTGTCTAGCCTGTGCCTAGCCTGTGTCTAGCCTGTGTCTAGCCTGTGTCTAGCCTGTTTCTAGCTTTTGTCTAGCCTGTGTCTAGCCTGTGTCTAGCCTGTGCCTAGCCAGTGTCTAGCCTGTGTCAAGCCTGTGCCTTGCCTGTGACATGCATGTGACTGGCATGTGCATAGCCTGTGCCTAGCCAGTGTCTAGCCTGTGTCTAGCCTGTGTCTAGCCTGTGCCTTGCCAGTGACTGGCATGTGCATAGCCTGTGCCTAGCCAGTGTCTAGCCTGTGTCTAGCCTGTGCCTAGCCTGTGCCTAGCCTGTGCCTAGCCTGTGCCTAGCCTGTGCCTAGCCTGTGCCTAGCCTGTGCCTAGCCTGTGCCTAGCTTGTGCCTAGCCTGTGCCTAGCCTGTGTCTAGCCTGTGTCTAGCCTGTGCCTTGCCTGAGACTGGCATGTGCATAGCCTGTGCCTAGCCAGAGTTTAGCCTGTGTCTAGCCTGTGCCTTGCCTGAGACTGGCATGTGCATAGCGTGTGCCTAGCCAGTGTCTAGCCTGTGCCTTGCCAGAGACTGGCATGTGCATAGCGTGTGCCTAGCCAGTGTCTAGCCAGTGCCTAGCCTGTGTCTAGCCTGTGTCTAGCCTGTGCCTTGCCTGTGACTGGCATGTGCATAGCCTGTGCCTTACCAGTGTCTAGCCTGTGCCTAGCCTGTGCCTAGCCTGTGCCTAGCCTGTGCCTAGCCTGTGCCTAGCTTGTGCCTAGCCTGTGCCTAGCCTGTGTCTAGCCTGTGTCTAGCCTGTGCCTTGCCTGAGACTGGCATGTGCATAGCCTGTGCCTAGCCAGAGTTTAGCCTGTGTCTAGCCTGTGCCTTGCCTGTGACTGGCATGTGCATAGCCTGTGCCTAGCCAGTGTCTAGCCTGTGCCTTGCCTGAGACAGGCATGTGCATAGCGTGTGCCTAGCCAGTGTCTAGCCAGTGCCTAGCCTGTGCCTAGCCAGTGTCTAGCCATTGTCTAGCCTGTGCATAGCCTGTGCCTAGCCAGTGTCTAGCCTGTGTCTAGCCTGTGCCTTGCCTGTGACTGGCATGTGCATAGCCTGTGCCTAGCCAGTGTCTAGCCTGTGTCTAGCCTGTGCCTAGCCTGAGACAGGCATGTGCATAGCGTGTGCCTAGCCAGTGTCTAGCCAGTGCCTAGCCTGTGCCTAGCCAGTGTCTAGCCTTTGTCTAGCCTGTGCATAGCCTGTGTCTAGCCTGTGCCTAGCCAGTGTAAAGCCTCTGTCTAGCCTGTGTCTAGTCTGTGTCTAGCCGGTGTCTAGCCTGTGCCTAGCCAGTGTCTAGCCAGTGCCTAGCCTGTGCCTAGCCAGTGTCTAGCCTTTGTCTAGCCTGTGCATAGCCTGTGTCTAGCCTGTGCCTAGCCAGTGTAAAGCCTCTGTCTAGCCTGTGTCTAGTCTGTGTCTAGCCGGTGTCTAGCCTGTGCCTAGCCAGTGCCCAGCCTGTGTCTGGCCTGTTCCTTGCCAGTGTCTAGCCAGTGCCTAGCCTGTGCCTAGCCTGTGCCTAGCCTGTACCTAGCCTGTGTCTAGCCTGTGTCTAGCCTGTGTCCAGCCTGTGTCTAGCCTGTGTCAACCCTGTGTCTAGCCTGTGTCTAGCCTGTGCCTAGCTTGTGCCTAGCCTGTGCCTAGCCTGTGTCTAGCCTGTGTCTAGCCTGTGCCTTGCCTGAGACTGGCATGTGCATAGCCTGTGCCTAGCCAGAGTTTAGCCTGTGTCTAGCCTGTGCCTTGCCTGAGACTGGCATGTGCATAGCGTGTGCCTAGCCAGTGTCTAGCCTGTGCCTTGCCAGAGACTGGCATGTGCATAGCGTGTGCCTAGCCAGTGTCTAGCCAGTGTCTAGCCTTTGTCTAGCCTGTGTCTAGCCTCTGTCTAGGCTGTGCCTTGCCTGTGACTGGCATGTGCATAGCCTGTGCCTAGCCAGTGTCTAGTCTGTGTCTTGCCTGTGCCTAGCCTGTGTCTAGCCTGTGTCTAGCCTGTGCCTTGCCTTTGACTGGCATGTGCATAGCCTGTGCCTAGCCAGTGTCTAGCCTGTGTCTAGCCTGTGTCTAGCCTGTGCCTTGCCTGAGACTGGCATGTGCATAGCGTGTGCCTAGCCAGTGTCTAGCCAGTGCCTAGCCTGTGTCTAGCCTGTGTCTAGCCTCTGTCTAGGCTGTGCCTTGCCTGTGACTGGCATGTGCATAGCCTGTGTCTAGCCTGTGTCTAGCCTGTGTCTAGCCTGTGCCTTGCCTGAGACTGGCATGTGCATAGCCTGTGCCTAGCCAGTGTCTAGCCTGTGTCTAGCCTGTGCCTAGCCTGTGTGTAGCCTATGTCTAGCCGTGTGCCTTGCCTGTGACTGGCATGTGCATAGCCTGTGCCTAGCCAGTGTCTAGCCTGTGTCTAGCCTGTGTCTAGCCTGTGTCTAGCCTGTGCCTTGCCTAAGACTGGCATGTGCATAGCGTGTGCCTAGCCAGTGTCTAGCCAGTGCCTAGCCTGTGCCTAGCCTGTGCCTAGCCTGTGCCTAGCCAGTGTCTAGCCTGTGTCTAGCCTGTGCCTAGCCTGTGTCTAGCCTGTGCCTTGCCTGTGACTGGCATGTGCATAGCCTGTGCCTAGCCAGTGTCTAGCCTGTGTCTATCCTGTGCCTTGCCTGAGACTGGCATGTGCATAGCGTGTGCCCAGCCAGTGTCTAGCCAGTGCCTAGCCTGTGCCTAGCCAGTGTCTAGCCTTTGTCTAGCCTGTGCATAGCCTGTGTCTAGCCTGTGCCTAGCCAGTGTATAGCCTCTGTCTAGCCTGTGTCTAGTCAGTGTCTAGCCGGTTTCTAGCCTGTGCCTAGCCTGTGCCTAGCCTGTGACTGGCCTATGCCTAGCCAGTGTCTAGCCTGTGTCTAGCCTGTGTCTAGCCTGTGTCCAGCCTGTGTCTAGCCTGTGTCTAGCCTGTGTCTAGCCTGTGTCCAGCCTGTGTCTAGCCTGTGTCAACCCTGTGTCTAGCCTGTGTCTAGCCTTTGTCTAGCCTGTGCCTAGCCTGTGTCTAGCCTGTGTCTAGCCTGTGTCTAGCCTGTTTCTAGCTTTTGTCTAGCCTGTGTCTAGCCTGTGTCTAGCCTGTGCCTAGCCAGTGTCTAGCCTGTGTCAAGCCTGTGCCTTGCCTGTGACATGCATGTGACTGGCATGTGCATAGCCTGTGCCTAGCCAGTGTCTAGCCTGTGTCTAGCCTGTGTCTAGCCTGTGCCTTGCCAGTGACTGGCATGTGCATAGCCTGTGCCTAGCCAGTGTCTAGCCTGTGTCTAGCCTGTGCCTAGCAGCCTGTGCCTAGCCTGTGCCTAGCCTGTGCCTAGCCTGTGCCTAGCCTGTGCCTAGCCTGTGCCTAGCCTGTGCCTAGCTTGTGCCTAGCCTGTGCCTAGCCTGTGTCTAGCCTGTGTCTAGCCTGTGCCTTGCCTGAGACTGGCATGTGCATAGCCTGTGCCTAGCCAGAGTTTAGCCTGTGTCTAGCCTGTGCCTTGCCTGAGACTGGCATGTGCATAGCGTGTGCCTAGCCAGTGTCTAGCCTGTGCCTTGCCAGAGACTGGCATGTGCATAGCGTGTGCCTAGCCAGTGTCTAGCCAGTGCCTAGCCTGTGTCTAGCCTGTGTCTAGCCTGTGCCTTGCCTGTGACTGGCATGTGCATAGCCTGTGCCTTACCAGTGTCTAGCCTGTGTCTAGCCTGTGCCTTGCCTGTGACTGGCATGTGCATAGCCTGTGCCTAGCCAGTGTCTAGCCTGTGTCTAGCCTGTGTCTTGCCTGTGCCCAGCCAGTGTCTAGCCTGTGTCTAGCCTGTGCCAAGCCTGTGTCTAGCCTGTGTCTAGCCTGTGTTTAGCCTGTGCCTTGCCTGTGACTGGCATGTGCATAGCCTGTGCCTAGCCAGTGTCTAGCCTGTGCCTTGCCTGAGACAGGCATGTGCATAGCGTGTGCCTAGCCAGTGTCTAGCCAGTGCCTAGCCTGTGCCTAGCCAGTGTCTAGCCATTGTCTAGCCTGTGCATAGCCTGTGCCTAGCCAGTGTCTACCTGTGTCTAGCCTGTGCCTTGCCTGTGACTGGCATGTGCATAGCCTGTGCCTAGCCAGTGTCTAGCCTGTGTCTAGCCTGTGCCTAGCCTGAGACAGGCATGTGCATAGCGTGTGCCTAGCCAGTGTCTAGCCAGTGCCTAGCCTGTGCCTAGCCAGTGTCTAGCCTTTGTCTAGCCTGTGCATAGCCTGTGTCTAGCCTGTGCCTAGCCAGTGAAAAGCCTCTGTCTAGCCTGTGTCTAGTCTGTGTCTAGCCGGTGTCTAGCCTGTGCCTAGCCAGTGCCCAGCCTGTGTCTGGCCTGTTCCTTGCCAGTGTCTAGCCAGTGCCTAGCCTGTGCCTAGCCTGTGCCTAGCCTGTACCTAGCCTGTGCCTAGCCTGTGCCTAGCCTGTGTCTAGCCTGTGTCTAGCCTGTGCCTTGCCTGAGACTGGCATGTGCATAGCCTGTGCCTAGCCAGTGTCTAGCCTGTGTCTTGCCTGTGCCTAGCCTGTGTCTAGCCTGTGTCTAGCCTGTGCCTTGCCTGTGACTGTCATGTGCATAGCCTGTGCCTAGCCAGTGTCTAGCCTGTGTCTAGCCTGTGTCTAGCCTGTGCCTTGCCTGAGACTGCATAGCATAGCGTGTGCCTAGCCAGTGTCTAGCCAGTGCCTAGCCTGTGCCTAGCCTGTGCCTAGCCAGTGTCTAGCCTGTGTCTAGCCTGTGCCTAGCCTGTGTCTAGCCTGTGCTTTGCCTGTGACTGGCATGTGCATAGCCTGTGCCTAGCCAGCGTCTAGCCTGTGTCTAGCCTGTGCCTTGCCTGAGACTGGCATGTGCATAGCGTGTGCCTAGCCAGTGTCTAGCCAGTGCCTAGCCTGTGCCTAGCCAGTGTCTAGCCTTTGTCTAGCCTGTGCATAGCCTGTGTCTAGCCTGTGCCTAGCCAGTTTATAGCCTCTGTCTAGGCTGTGTCTATTCAGTGTCTAGCCGGTGTCTAGCCGGTGTCTAGCCTGTGCCTAGCCTGTGCCTAGCCTGTGACTGGCCTATGCCTGTGTCTAGCCTGTGTCTAGCCTGTGTCTAGCCTGTGTCTAGCCTGTGTCTAGCCTGTGTCCAGCCTGTGTCTAGCCTGTTTCTAGCCTGTGTCTAGCCTGTGTCTAGCCTGTGTCGAGCTTGTGTCTAGCCTGTGTCTAGCCTGTGCCTAGCCTGTGTCTAGCCTGTGTCTAGCCTGTGTCTAGCCTGTGTCTAGCCTGTGTCTAGCCTGTGTCTAGCCTGTGTCTAGCCTGTGTCTAGCCTGTGTCTAGCCTGTGTCTAGCCTGTGCCTAGCCAGTGTCTAGCCTGTGTCTAGCCTGTGCCTTGCCTGTGACATGCATGTGACTGGCATGTGCACAGCCTGTGCCTAGCCAGTGTCTAGCCTGTGTCTAGCCTGTGCCTTGCCAGTGACTGGCATGTGCATAGCCTGTGCCTAGCCAGTGTCTAGCCTGTGTCTAGCCTGTGCCTAGCCTGTGCCTAGCCTGTGCCTAGCCTGTGCCTAGCCTGTGCCTAGCCTGTGCCTAGCCTGTGCCTAGCCTGTGCCTAGCCTGTGCCTAGCCTGTGCCTAGCCTGTGCCTAGCCTGTGCCTAGCCTGTGCCTAGCCTGTGCCTAGCCTGTGCCTAGCCTGTGCCTAGCCTGTGCCTAGCCTGTGCCTAGCCTGTGCCTAGCCTGTGCCTAGCCTGTGCCTAGCCTGTGTCTAGCCTTTGCATTGCCTGAGACTGGCATGTGCATAGCCTGTGCCTAGCCAGTGTTTAGCCTGTGTCTAGCCTGTGCCTTGCCTGAGACTGGCATGTGCATAGCGTGTGCCTAGGCAGTGTCTAGCCTGTGCCTTGCCAGAGACTGGCATGTGCATAGCGTGTGCCTAGCCAGTGTCTAGCCAGTCCCTAGCCTGTGTCTAGCCTGTGTCTAGCCTGTGCTTTGCCTGTGACTGGCATGTGCATAGGCTGTGCCTTACCAGTGTCTAGCCTGTATCTAGCCTGTGCCTTTCCTGTGACTGGCATGTGCATAGCCTGTGCCTAGCCAGTGTCTAGCCTGTGCCTAGCCAGTGTCTAGCCTGTGTCTAGCCTGTGCCAAGCCTGTGTCTAGCCTGTGTCTAGCCTGTGTTTAGCCTGTGCCTTGCCTGTGACTGGCATGTGCATAGCCTGTGCCTAGCCAGTGTCTAGCCAGTGTCTAGCCAGTGTCTAGCCTGTGCCTTGCCTGAGACAGGCATGTGCATAGCGTGTGCCTAGCCAGTGTCTAGCCAGTGCCTAGCCTGTGCCTAGCCAGTGTCTAGCCTTTGTCTAGCCTGTGCATAGCCTGTGTCTAGCCTGTGCCTAGCCAGTGTATAGCCTCTGTCTAGCCGGTGTCTAATCTGTGTCTAGCCGGTGTCTAGCCTGTGCCTAGCCTGTGCCTTGCCTGTGACTGGCATGTGCATAGCCTGTGCCTAGCCAGTGTCTAGCCTGTGTCTAGCCTGTGCCTTGCCTGAGACAGGCATGTGCATAGCGTGTGCCTAGCCAGTGTCTAGCCAGTGCCTAGGCTGTGCCTAGCCAGTGTCTAGCCTTTGTCTAGCCTGTGCATAGCCTCTGTCTAGCCACTGCCTAGCCAGTGTATAGCCTCTGTCTAGCCGGTGTCTAGCCTGTGTCTAGCCTGTGCCTAGCCTGTGCCTAGCCTGTGACTGGCCTGTGCCTAGCCAGTGTCTAGCCTGTGTCTAGCCTGTGCCTTGCCTGTGACTGGCATGTACATAGCCTGTGCCTAGCCAGTGTCTAGCCTGTGTCTAGCCTGTGCCTAGCCTGAGATAAGCAAGTGCATAGCGTGTGCCTAGCCAGTATCTAGCCAGTGCCTAGCCTGTGCCTAGCCTGTGCCTAGCCTGTGACTGGCCTGTGTCTAGCCTGTGTCTAGCCTGTGTCCAGCCTGTGTCTAGCCTGTGTCTAGCCTGTGTCTAGCCTGTGTCTAGCCTTTGTCTAGCCTGTGTCTAGCCTGTGTCTAGCCTGTGTCTAGCCTGTGTCTAGCCTGTGTCTAGCCTGTGTCTAGCCTGTGTCTAGCCTGTGTCTAGCCTGTGTCTAGCCTGTGTCTAGCCTGTGTCTAGCCTGTGCCTAGCCTGTGTCTAGCCTGTGTCTAGCCTGTGTCTAGCCTATGTCTAGCCTGTGCCTAGCCAGTGTCTAGCCTGTGTCTAGCCTGTGCCTTGCCTGTGACATTCATGTGACTGGCATGTGCATAGCCTGTGCCTAGCCAGTGTCTAGCCTGTGTCTAGCCTGTGCCTTGCCAGTGACTGGCATGTGCATAGCCTGTGCCTAGCCAGTGTCTAGCCTGTGTCTAGCCTGTGCCTAGCCTGTGCCTAGCCTGTGCCTAGCCTGTGCCTAGCCTGTGCCTAGCCTGTGCCTAGCCTGTGCCTAGCCTGTGCCTAGCCTGTGCCTAGCCTGTGCCTAGCCTGTGCCTAGCCTGTGCCTAGCCTGTGCCTAGCCTGTGCCTAGCCTGTTCCTAGCCTGTGCCTAGTCTGTGCCTAGCCTGTGCCTAGCCTGTGCCTAGCCTGTGCCTAGCCTGTGCCTAGCCTGTGCCTAGCCTGTGCCTTGCCTGAGACTGGCATGTGCATAGCCTGTGCCTAGCCAGTGTTTAGCCTGTGTCTAGCCTGTGCCTTGCCTGAGACTGGCATGTGCATAGCCTGTGCCTAGCCAGTGTCTAGCCTGTGCCTTGCCAGAGACTGGCATGTGCATAGCGTGTGCCTAGCCAGTGCCTAGCCAGTGCCTAGCCTGTGTCTAGCCTGTGTCTAGCCTGTGCCTTGCCTGAGACTGGCATGTGCATAGCCTGTGCCTAGCCAGTGTTTAGCCTGTGTCTAGCCTGTGCCTTATCTGAGACTGGCATGTGCATAGCGTGTGCCTAGCCAGTGTCTAGCCTGTGCCTTGCCAGAGACTGGCATGTGCATAGCGTGTGCCTAGCCAGTATCTAGCCAGTGCCTAGCCTGTGTCTAGCCTGTGTCTAGCCTGTGCATTGCCTGAGACTGGCATGTGCATAGCCTGTGCCTAGCCAGTGTTTAGCCTGTGTCTAGCCTGTGCCTTGCCTGAGACTGGCATGTGCATAGCGTGTGCCTAGGCAGTGTCTAGCCTGTGCCTTGCCAGAGACTGGCATGTGCATAGCGTGTGCCTAGCCAGTGTCTAGCCAGTCCCTAGCCTGTGTCTAGCCTGTGCTTTGCCTGTGACTGGCATGTGCATAGGCTGTGCCTTACCAGTGTCTAGCCTGTATCTAGCCTGTGCCTTTCCTGTGACTGGCATGTGCATAGCCTGTGCCTAGCCAGTGTCTAGCCTGTGCCTAGCCAGTGTCTAGCCTGTGTCTAGCCTGTGCCAAGCCTGTGTCTAGCCTGTGTCTAGCCTGTGTTTAGCCTGTGCCTTGCCTGTGACTGGCATGTGCATAGCCTGTGCCTAGCCAGTGTCTAGCCAGTGTCTAGCCAGTGTCTAGCCTGTGCCTTGCCTGAGACAGGCATGTGCATAGCCTGTGCCTAGCCAGTGTCTAGCCTGTGCCTAGCCAGTGTCTAGCCTGTGTCTAGCCTGTGCCAAGCCTGTGTCTAGCCTGTGTCTAGCCTGTGTTTAGCCTGTGCCTTGCCTGTGACTGGCATGTGCATAGCCTGTGCCTAGCCAGTGTCTAGCCTGTGTCTAGCCTGTGCCTTGCCTGAGACAGGCATGTGCATAGCGTGTGCCTAGCCAGTGTCTAGCCAGTGCCTAGGCTGTGCCTAGCCAGTGTCTAGCCTTTGTCTAGCCTGTGCATAGCCTCTGTCTAGCCACTGCCTAGCCAGTGTATAGCCTCTGTCTAGCCGGTGTCTAGCCTGTGTCTAGCCTGTGCCTAGCCTGTGCCTAGCCTGTGACTGGCCTGTGCCTAGCCAGTGTCTAGCCTGTGTCTAGCCTGTGCCTTGCCTGTGACTGGCATGTACATAGCCTGTGCCTAGCCAGTGTCTAGCCTGTGTCTAGCCTGTGCCTAGCCTGAGATAAGCAAGTGCATAGCGTGTGCCTAGCCAGTATCTAGCCAGTGCCTAGCCTGTGCCTAGCCTGTGCCTAGCCTGTGACTGGCCTGTGTCTAGCCTGTGTCTAGCCTGTGTCCAGCCTGTGTCTAGCCTGTGTCTAGCCTGTGTCTAGCCTGTGTCTAGCCTGTGTCTAGCCTGTGTCTAGCCTGTGTCTAGCCTGTGTCTAGCCTGTGTCTAGCCTGTGTCTAGCCTGTGTCTAGCCTGTGTCTAGCCTGTGCCTAGCCTGTGTCTAGCCTGTGTCTAGCCTGTGTCTAGCCTGTGTCTAGCCTGTGCCTAGCCAGTGTCTAGCCTGTGTCTAGCCTGTGCCTTGCCTGTGACATTCATGTGACTGGCATGTGCATAGCCTGTGCCTAGCCAGTGTCTAGCCTGTGTCTAGCCTGTGCCTTGCCAGTGACTGGCATGTGCATAGCCTGTGCCTAGCCAGTGTCTAGCCAGTGCCTTGCCAGTGACTGGCATGTGCATAGCCTGTGCCTAGCCAGTGTCTAGCCTGTGTCTAGCCTGTGCCTAGCCTGTGCCTAGCCTGTGCCTAGCCTGTGCCTAGCCTGTGCCTAGCCTGTGCCTAGCCTGTGCCTAGCCTGTGCCTAGCCTGTGCCTAGCCTGTGCCTAGACTGTGCCTAGCCTGTGCCTAGCCTGTTCCTAGCCTGTGCCTAGTCTGTGCCTAGCCTGTGCCTAGCCTGTGCCTAGCCTGTGCCTAGCCTGTGCCTAGCCTGTGCCTTGCCTGAGACTGGCATGTGCATAGCCTGTGCCTAGCCAGTGTTTAGCCTGTGTCTAGCCTGTGCCTTGCCTGAGACTGACATGTGCATAGCCTGTGCCTAGCCAGTGTCTAGCCTGTGCCTTGCCAGAGACTGGCATGTGCATAGCGTGTGCCTAGCCAGTGCCTAGCCAGTGCCTAGCCTGTGTCTAGCCTGTGTCTAGCCTGTGCCTTGCCTGAGACTGGCATGTGCATAGCCTGTGCCTAGCCAGTGTTTAGCCTGTGTCTAGCCTGTGCCTTATCTGAGACTGGCATGTGCATAGCGTGTGCCTAGCCAGTGTCTAGCCTGTGCCTTGCCAGAGACTGGCATGTGCATAGCGTGTGCCTAGCCAGTATCTAGCCAGTGCCTAGCCTGTGTCTAGCCTGTGTCTAGCCTGTGCCTTGCCTGTGACTGGCATGTGCATAGCCTGTGCCTTACCAGTGTCTAGCCTGTGTCTAGCCTGTGCCTTGCCTGTGACTGGCATGTGCATAGCCTGTGCCTAGCCAGTGTTTAGCCTGTGTCTAGCCTGTGCCTAGCCAGTGTCTAGCCTGTGTCTAGCCTGTGCCAAGCCTGTGTCTAGCCTGTGTCTAGCCTGTGTTTAGCCTGTGCCTTGCCTGTGACCGGCATGTGCATAGCCTGTGCCTAGCCAGTGTCTAGCCTGTGCCTTGCCTGAGACAGGCATGTGCATAGCGTGTGCCTAGCCAGTGTCTAGCCAGTGCCTAGCCTGTGCCTACCCAGTGTCTAGCCTTTGTCTAGCCTGTGCATAGCCTGTGCCTAGCCTGTGCCTAGCCAGTGTATAGCCTCTGTCTAGCCTGTGTCTAATTTGTGTGTAGCCGGTGTCTAGCCTGTGCCTAGCCTGTGCCTTGCCTGTGACTGGCATGTGCATAGCCTGTGCCTAGCCAGTGTCTAGCCTGTGTCTAGCCTGTGCCTTGCCTGAGACTGGCATGTGCATAGCGTGTGCCTAGCCAGTGTCTAGCCTGTGCCTAGCCTGTGTCTAGCCTGTGTCTAGCCTGTGCCTTGCCTGTGACTGGCATGTGCATAGCCTGTGCCTTACCAGTGTCTAGCCTGTGTCTAGCCTGTGCCTTGCCTGTGACTGGCATGTGCATAGTCTGTGCCTAGCCAGTGTCTAGTCTGTGTCTAGCCGGTGTCTAGCCTGTGCCTAGCCTGTGTCTGGCCTGTGCCTAGCCAGTGTCTAGCCAGTGCCTAGCCTGTGCCTAGCCTGTGCCTAGCCTGTGCCTAGCCTGTGTCTAGCCTGTGTCTAGCCTGTGCCTTGCCTGTGACTGGCATGTGCATAGCCTGTGCCTAGCCAGTGTCTAGCCTGTGTCTTGCCTGTGCCTAGCCTGTGTCTAGCCTGTGTCTAGCCTGTGCCTTGCCTGTGACTGTCATGTGCATAGCCTGTGCCTAGCCAGTGTTTAGCCTGTGTCTAGCCTGTGTCTAGCCTGTGCCTTGCCTGAGACTGCATAGCATAGCGTGTGCCTAGCCAGTGTCTAGCCAGTGCCTAGCCTGTGCCTAGCCTGTGCCTAGCCAGTGTCTAGCCTGTGTCTAGCCTGTGCCTAGCCTGTGTCTAGCCTGTGCCTTGCCTGTGACTGGCATGTGCATAGCCTGTGCCTAGCCAGTGTCTAGCCTGTGTCTAGCCTGTGTCTAGCCTGTGCCTTGCCTGAGACTGGCATGTGCATAGCGTGTGCCTAGCCAGTGTCTAGCCAGTGCCTAGCCTGTGCCTAGCCAGTGTCTAGCCTTTGTCTAGCCTGTGCATAGCCTGTGTCTAGCCTGTGCCTTGCCAGTGACTGGCATGTGCATATCCTGTGCCTAGCCAGTGTCTAGGCTGTGTCTAGCCTGTGCCTTGCCAGTGACTGGCATGTGCATAGCGTGTGCCTAGCCAGTATCTAGCCTGTGCCTTGCCAGAGACTGGCATGTGCATAGCGTGTGCCTAGCCAGTATCTAGCCAGTGCCTAGCCTGTGTCTAGCCTGTGTCTAGCCTGTGCCTTGCCTGTGACTGGCATGTGCATAGCCTGTGCCTTACCAGTGTCTAGCCTGTGTCTAGCCTGTGCCTTGCCTGTGACTGGCATGTGCATAGCCTGTGCCTAGCCAGTGTCTAGCCTGTGTCTAGCCTGTGATTAGCCAGTGTCTAGCCTGTGTCTAGCCTGTGCCAAGCCTGTGCCAAGCCTGCGTCTAGCCTGTGTCTAGCCTGTGTTTAGCCTGTGCCTTGCCTGTGACTGGCATGTGCATAGCCTGTGCCTAGCCAGTGTCTAGCCTGTGCCTTGCCTGAGACAGGCATGTGCATAGCGTGTGCCTAGCCAGTGTCTAGCCAGTGCCTAGCCTGTGCCTAGCCAGTGTCTAGCCTTTGTCTAGCCTGTGCATAGCCTGTGCCTAGCCTGTGCCTAGCCAGTGTATAGCCTCTGTCTAGCCTGTGTCTAATTTGTGTCTAGCCGGTGTCTAGCCTGTGCCTAGCCTGTGCCTTGCCTGTGGCTGGCATGTGCATAGCCTGTGCCTAGCCAGTGTCTAGCCTGTGTCTAGCCTGTGCCTTGCCTGAGACTGGCATGTGCATAGCGTGTGCCTAGCCAGTGTCTAGCCAGTGCCTAGCCTGTGTCTAGCCTGTGTCTAGCCTGTGCCTTGCCTGTGACTGGCATGTGCATAGCCTGTGCCTTACCAGTGTCTAGCATGTGTCTAGCCTGTGCCTTGCCTGTGACTGGCATGTGCATAGCCTGTGCCTAGCCAGTGTCTAGTCTGTGTCTAGCCGTTGTCTATCCTGTGCCTAGCCTGTGCCTAGCCTGTGTCTAGCCTGTGTCTAGCCAGTGTCTAGCCAGTGCCTAGCCTGTGCCTAGCCTGTGCCTAGCCTGTGCCTAGCCTGTGTCTAGCCTGTGTCTAGCCTGTGCCTTGCCTGTGAATGGCATGTGCACAGCCTGTGCCTAGCCAGTGTCTAGCCTGTGCCTTGCCTGTGACTGTCATGTGCATAGCCTGTGCCTAGCCAGTGTCTAGCCTGTGTCTAACCTGTGTCTAGCCTGTGCCTTGCCTGAGACTTCATAGCATAGCGTGTGCCTAGCCAGTGTCTAGCCAGTGCCTAGCCTGTGCCTAGCCTGTGCCTAGCCAGTGCCTAGCCTGTGTCTAGCCTGTGCCTACCCTGTGTCTAGCCTGTGCCTTGCCTGTGACTGGCATGTGCATAGCCTGTGCCTAGCCAGTGACTAGCCTGTGTCTAGCCTGTGCCTTGCCTGAGACTGGCATGTGCATAGCGTGTGCCTAGCCAGTGTCTAGCCAGTGCCTAGCCTGTGCCTAGCCAGTGTCTAGCCTTTGTCTAGCCTGTGCATAGCCTGTGTCTAGCCTGTGCTTAGCCAGTGTATAGCCTCTGTCTAGGCTGTGTCTAGTCAGTGTCTAGCCGGTGTCTAGCCGGTGTCTAGCCTGTGCCTAGCCGGTGCCTAGCCTGTGACTGGCCTATGCCTGTGTCTAGCCTGTGTCTAGCCTGTGTCTAGCCTGTGTCCAGCCTGTGTCTAGCCTGTTTCTAGCCTGTGTCTAGCCTGTGTCTAGCCTGTGTCGAGCTTGTGTCTAGCCTGTGTCTAGCCTGTGCCTAGCCTGTTTCTAGCCTGTGTCTAGCCTGTGTCTAGCCTGTGTCTAGCCTGTGTCTAGCCTGTGTCTAGCCTGTGTCTAGCCTGTGTCTAGCCTGTGTCTAGCCTGTGCCTAGCCAGTGTCTAGCCTGTGTCTAGCCTGTGCCTTGCCTGTGACATGCATGTGACTGGCATGTGCATAGCCTGTGCCTAGCCAGTGTCTAGCCTGTGTCTAGCCTGTGCCTAGCCTGTGCCTAGCCTGTGCCTAGCCTGTGCCTAGCCTGTGCCTAGCCTGTGTCTAGCCTGTGCCTAGCCTGTGTCTAGCCTGTGCCTAGCCTGTGCCTAGCCTGTGCCTAGCCTGTGCCTAGCCTGTGCCTAGCCTGTGCCTAGCCTGTGCCTAGCCTGTGCCTAGCCCTGCTGCCCAGCCTGTGCCTAGCCTGTGCCTAGCCTGTGCCTAGCCTGTGCCTAGCCTGTGCCTAGCCTGTGCCTAGCCTGTGCCTAGCCTGTGCCTAGCCTGTGCCTAGCCTGTGCCTAGCATCTGCCTAGCCTGTGCCTAGCCTGTGCCTAGCCTGTGCCTAGCCTGTGTCTAGCCTGTGCCTTGCCTGAGACTGGCATGTGCATAGCCTGTGCCTAGCCAGTGTTTAGCCTGTGTCTAGCCTGTGCCTTGCCTGAGACTGGCATGTGCATAGCGTGTGCCTAGCCAGTGTCTAGCCTGTGCCTTGCCAGAGACTGGCATGTGCATAGCGTGTGCCTAGCCAGTATCTAGCCAGTGCCTAGCCTGTGTCTAGCCTGTGTCTAGCCTGTGCCTTGCCTGTGACTGGCATGTGCATAGCCTGTGCCTTACCAGTGTCTAGCCTGTGTCTAGCCTGTGCCTTGCCTGTGACTGGCATGTGCATAGCCTGTGCCTAGCCAGTGTCTAGCCTGTGTCTAGCCTGTGCCTAGCCAGTGTCTAGCCTGTGTCTAGCCTGTGCCAAGCCTGCGTCTAGCCTGTGTCTAGCCTGTGTTTAGCCTGTGCCTTGCCTGTGACTGGCATGTGCATAGCCTGTGCCTAGCCAGTGTCTAGCCTGTGCCTTGCCTGAGACAGGCATGTGCATAGCGTGTGCCTAGCCAGTGTCTAGCCAGTGCCTAGCCTGTGCCTAGCCAGTGTCTAGCCTTTGTCTAGCCTGTGCATAGCCTGTGCCTAGCCTGTGCCTAGCCAGTGTATAGCCTCTGTCTAGCCTGTGTCTAATTTGTGTCTAGCCGGTGTCTAGCCTGTGCCTAGCCTGTGCCTTGCCTGTGACTGGCATGTGCATAGCCTGTGCCTAGCCAGTGTCTAGCCTGTGTCTAGCCTGTGCCTTGCCTGAGACTGGCATGTGCATAGCGTGTGCCTAGCCAGTGTCTAGCCAGTGCCTAGCCTGTGTCTAGCCTGTGTCTAGCCTGTGCCTTGCCTGTGACTGGCATGTGCATAGCCTGTGCCTTACCAGTGTCTAGCCTGTGTCTAGCCTGTGCCTTGCCTGTGACTGGCATGTGCATAGCCTGTGCCTAGCCAGTGTCTAGTCTGTGTCTAGCCGGTGTCTATCCTGTGCCTAGCCTGTGCCTAGCCTGTGTCTAGCCTGTGTCTAGCCAGTGTCTAGCCAGTGCCTAGCCTGTGCCTAGCCTGTGCCTAGCCTGTGCCTAGCCTGTGTCTAGCCTGTGTCTAGCCTGTGCCTTGCCTGTGAATGGCATGTGCACAGCCTGTGCCTAGCCAGTGTCTAGCCTGTGTCTTGCCTGTGTCTAGCCTGTGTCTAGCCTGTGTCTAGCCTGTGCCTTGCCTGTGACTGTCATGTGCATAGCCTGTGCCTAGCCAGTGTCTAGCCTGTGTCTAGCCTGTGTCTAGCCTGTGCCTTGCCTGAGACTTCATAGCATAGCGTGTGCCTAGCCAGTGTCTAGCCAGTGCCTAGCCTGTGCCTAGCCTGTGCCTAGCCAGTGCCTAGCCTGTGTCTAGCCTGTGCCTACCCTGTGTCTAGCCTGTGCCTTGCCTGAGACAGGCATTTGCATAACGTGTGCCTAGCCAGTGTCTAGCCAGTGCCTAGCCTGTGCCTAGCCAGTGTCTAGCCTTTGTCTAGCCTGTGCATAGCCTGTGTCTAGCCTGTGCCTAGCCAGTGTATAGCCTCTGTCTAGCCGGTGTCTAATCTGTGTCTAGCCGGTGTCTAGCCTGTGCCTAGCCTGTGCCTTGCCTGTGACTGGCATGTGCATTGCCTGTGCCTAGCCAGTGTCTAGCCTGTGCCTAGCCAGTGTAGCCTCTGTCTAGCCGGTGTCTAATCTGTGTCTAGCCGGTGTCTAGCCTGTGCCTAGCCTGTGCCTTGCCTGAGACAGGCATGTGCATAGCGTGTGCCTAGCCAGTGTCTAGCCAGTGCCTAGCCTGTGCCTAGCCAGTGTCTAGCCTTTGTCTAGCCTGTGCATAGCCTGTGTCTAGCCAGTGCCTAGCCAGTGTATAGCCTCTGTCTAGCCGGTGTCTAGCCTGTGTCTAGCCTGTGCCTAGCCTGTGCCTAGCCTGTGACTGGCCTGTGCCTAGCCAGTGTCTAGCCTGTGTCTAGCCTGTGCCTTGCCTGTGACTGGCATGTACATAGCCTATGCCTAGCCAGTGTCTAGCCCTTGTCTAGCCTGTGCCTAGCCTGAGACAAGCAAGTGCATAGCGTGTGCCTAGCCAGTATCTAGCCAGTGCCTAGCCTGTGCCTAGCCTGTGCCTAGCCTGTGACTGGCCTGTGTCTAGCCTGTGTCTAGCCTGTGTCCAGCCTGTGTCTAGCCTGTATCTAGCCTGTTTCTAGCCTGTGTCTAGCCTTTGTCTAGCCTGTGCCTAGCCTGTGTCTAGCCTGTGTCTAGCCTGTTTCTAGCCTGTGTCTAGCCTGTGTCTAGCCTGTGTCTAACTTGTGTCTAGCCTGTGTCTAGCCTGTGTCTAGCCTGTGTCTAGCCTGTGTCTAGCCTGTGTCTAGCCTGTGCCTAGCCTGTGTCTAGCCTGTGTCTAGCCTGTGTCTAGCCTGTGTCTAGCCGGTGTCTAGCCTGTGTCTAGCCTGTGCCTAGCCAGTGTCTAGCCTGTGTCTAGCCTGTGCCTTGCCTGTGACATTCATGTGAATGGCGTGTGCATAGCCTGTGCCTAGCCAGTGTCTAGCCTGTGTCTAGCCTGTGCCTTGCCAGTGACTGGCATGTGCATAGCCTGTGCCTAGCCAGTGTGTAGCCTGTGTCTAGCCTGTGCCTTGCCAGTGACTGGCATGTGCATAGCCTGTGCCTAGCCAGTGTCTAGCCTGTGTCTAGCCTGTGCCTTGCCAGTGACTGGCATGTGCATAGCCTGTGCCTAGCCAGTGTCTAGCCTGTGTCTAGCCTGTGCCTAGCCTGTGCCTAGCCTGTGCCTAGCCTGTGCCTAGCCTGTGCCTAGCCTGTGCCTAGCCTGTGCCTAGCCTGTGCCTAGCCTGTGCCTAGCCTGTGCCTAGCCTGTGCCTAGCCTGTTCCTAGCCTGTGCCTAGCCTGTGCCTAGCCTGTGCCTAGCCTGTGCCTAGCCAGTGCCTAGCCTGTGTCTAGCCTGTGTCTAGCCTGTGCCTTGCCTGAGACTGGCATGTGCATAGCCTGTGCCTAGCCAGTGTTTAGCCTGTGTCTAGCCTGTGCCTTGCCTGAGACTGGCATGTGCATAGCGTGTGCCTAGCCAGTGTCTAGCCTGTGCCTTGCCAGAGACTGGCATGTGCATACCGTGTGCCTAGCCAGTGCCTAGCCTGTGTCTAGCCTGTGTCTAGCCTGTGCCTTGCCTGTGACTGGCATGTGCATAGCCTGTGCCTAGCCTGTGTCTAGCCTGTGTCTAGCCTGTGCCTTGCCTGAGACTGGCATGTGCATAGCCTGTGCCTAGCCAGTGTTTAGCCTGTGTCTAGCCTGTGCCTTGCCTGAGACTGGCATGTGCATAGCGTGTGCCTAGCCAGTGTCTAGCCTGTGCCTTGCCAGAGACTGGCATGTGCATAGCGTGTGCCTAGCCAGTGTCTAGCCAGTGCCTAGCCTGTGTCTAGCCTGTGTCTAGCCTGTGCCTTGCCTGTGACTGGCATGTGCATAGCCTGTGCCTTACCAGTGTCTAGCCTGTGTCTAGCCTGTGCCTTGCCTGTGACTGGCATGTGCATAGCCTCTGCCTAGCCAGTGTCTAGCCAGTGTCTAGCCTGTGCCTAGCCAGTGTCTAGCCTGTGTCTAGCCTGTGCCAAGCCTGTGTCTAGCCTGTGTCTAGCCTGTGTTTAGCCTGTGCCTTGCCTGTGACTGGCATGTGCATAGCCTGTGCCTAGCCAGTGTCTAGCCTGTGCCTTGCCTGAGACAGGCATGTGCATAGCGTGTGCCTAGCCAGTGTCTAGCCAGTGCCTAGCCTGTGCCTAGCCAGTGTCTAGCCTTTGTCTAGCCTGTGCATAGCCTGTGCCTAGCCTGTGCCTAGCCAGTGTATAGCCTCTGTCTAGCCTGTGTCTAATTTGTGTCTAGCCGGTGTCTAGCCTGTGCCTAGCCTGTGCCTTGCCTGTGACTGGCATGTGCATAGCCTGTGCCTAGCCAGTGTCTAGCCTGTGTCTAGCCTGTGCCTTGCCTGAGACAGGCATGTGCTTAGCGTGTGCCTAGCCAGTGTCTAGCCAATGCCTAGCCTGTGCCTAGCCAGTGTCTAGCCTTTGTCTAGCCTGTGCATAGCATGTGTCTAGCCTGTGCCTAGCCAGTGTATAGCCTCTGTCTAGCCGGTGTCTAGCCTGTGTCTAGCCTGTGCCTAGCCTGTGCCTAGCCTGTGACTGGCCTGTGCCTAGCCAGTGTCTAGCCTGTGTCTAGCCTGTGCCTTGCCTGTGACTGGCATGTGCATAGCCTGTGCCTAGCCAGTGGCTAGCCTGTGTCTAGCCTGTGCCTAGCCTGAGACAGGCATGTGCATAGCGTGTGCCTAGCCAGTGTCTAGCCAGTGCCTAGCCTGTGCCTAGCCACTGTCTAGCCTTTGTCTCGCCTGTGCATAGCCTGTGTCTAGCCTGTGCCTAGCCAGTGTAAAGCCTCTGTCTAGCCTGTGTCTAGCCTGTGCCTTGCCTGTGACTGGCATGTGCATAGCCTGTGCCTAGCCAGTGTCTAGCCTGTGTCTACCCTAAGTCTAGCCTGTGCCTTGCCTGAGACTGGCATGTGCATAGCGTGTGCCTAGCCAGTGTCTAGCCAGTGCCTAGCCTGTGCCTAGCCTGTGACTGGCCTGTGTCTAGCCTGTGTCTAGCCTGTGTCCAGCCTGTGTCTAGCCTGTGTCTAGCCTGTGTCTAGCCTGTGTCTAGCCTTTGTCTAGCCTGTGCCTAGCCTGTGTCTAGCCTGTGTCTAGCCTGTTTCTAGCCTGTGTCTAGCCTGTGTCTAGCCTGTGTCTAGCTTGTGTCTAGCCTGTGTCTAGCCTGTGTCTAGCCTGTGTCTAGCCTGTGTCTAGCCTGTGCCTAGCCTGTGTCTAGCCTGTGTCTAGCCTGTGTCTAGCCTGTGTCTAGCCTGTGTCTAGCCGGTGTCTAGCCTGTGTCTAGCCTGTGCCTAGCCAGTGTCTAGCCTGTGTCTAGCCTGTGCCTTGCCTGTGACATTCATGTGACTGGCATGTGCATAGCCTGTGCCTAGCCAGTGTCTAGCCTGTGTCTAGCCTGTGCCTTGCCAGTGACTGGCATGTGCATAGCCTGTGCCTAGCCAGTGTCTAGCCTGTGTCTAGCCTGTGCCTTGCCAGTGACTGGCATGTGCATAGCCTGTGCCTAGCCAGTGTCTAGCCTGTGTCTAGCCTGTGCCTTGCCAGTGACTGGCATGTGCATAGCCTGTGCCTAGCCAGTGTCTAGCCTGTGTCTAGCCAGTGCCTAGCCTGTGCCTAGCCTGTGCCTAGCCTGTGCCTAGCCTGTGCCTAGCCTGTGCCTAGCCTGTTCCTAGCCTGTGCCTAGCCTGTGCCTAGCCTGTGCCTAGCCAGTGCCTAGCCTGTGTCTAGCCTGTGTCTAGCCTGTGCCTTGCCTGAGACTGGCATGTGCATAGCCTGTGCCTAGCCAGTGTTTAGCCTGTGTCTAGCCTGTGCCTTGCCTGAGACTGGCATCTGCATAGCGTGTGCCTAGCCAGTGTCTAGCCTGTGCCTTGCCAGAGACTGGCATGTGCATACCGTGTGCCTAGCCAGTGCCTAGCCAGTGCCTAGCCTGTGTCTAGCCTGTGTCTAGCCTGTGCCTTGCCTGTGACTGGCATGTGCATAGCCTGTGCCTAGCCTGTGTCTAGCCTGTGTCTAGCCTGTGCCTTGCCTGAGACTGGCATGTGCATAGCCTGTGCCTAGCCAGTGTTTAGCCTGTGTCTAGCCTGTGCCTTGCCTGAGACTGGCATGTGCATAGCGTGTGCCTAGCCAGTGTCTAGCCTGTGCCTTGCCAGAGACTGGCATGTGCATAGCGTGTGCCTAGCCAGTGTCTAGCCAGTGCCTAGCCTGTGTCTAGCCTGTGTCTAGCCTGTGCCTTGCCTGTGACTGGCATGTGCATAGCCTGTGCCTTACCAGTGTCTAGCCTGTGTCTAGCCTGTGCCTTGCCTGTGACTGGCATGTGCATAGCCTGTGCCTAGCCAGTGTCTAGCCAGTGTCTAGCCTGTGCCTAGCCAGTGTCTAGCCTGTGTCTAGCCTGTGCCAAGCCTGTGTCTAGCCTGTGTCTAGCCTGTGTTTTGCCTGTGCCTTGCCTGTGACTGGCATGTGCATAGCCTGTGCCTAGCCAGTGTCTGGCCTGTGCCTTGCCTGAGACAGGCATGTGCATAGCCTGTGCCTAGCCAGTGTCTAGCCAGTGCCTAGCCTGTGCCTAGCCAGTGTCTAGCCTTTGTCTAGCCTGTGCATAGCCTGTGCCTAGCCAGTGTCTAGCCTGTGTCTAGCCTGTGCCTTGCCTGAGACAGGCATGTGCTTAGCGTGTGCCTAGCCAGTGTCTAGCCAATGCCTAGCCTGTGCCTAGCCAGTGTCTAGCCAATGCCTAGCCTGTGCCTAGCCAGTGTCTAGCCTTTGTCTAGCCTGTGCATAGCATGTGTCTAGCCTGTGCCTAGCCAGTGTATAGCCTCTGTCTAGCCGGTGTCTAGCCTGTGTCTAGCCTGTGCCTAGCCTGTGCCTAGCCTGTGACTGGCCTGTGCCTAGCCAGTGACTGGCCTGTGCCTAGCCAGTGTCTAGCCTGTGTCTAGCCTGTGCCTTGCCTGTGACTGGCATGTGCATAGCCTGTGCCTAGCCAGTGGCTAGCCTGTGTCTAGCCTGTGCCTAGCCTGAGACAGGCATGTGCATAGCGTGTGCCTAGCCAGTGTCTAGCCAGTGCCTAGCCTGTGCCTAGCCAGTGTCTAGCCTTTGTCTAGCCTGTGCATAGCCTGTGTCTAGCCTGTGCCTAGCCAGTGTAAAGCCTCTGTCTAGCCTGTGTCTAGCCTGTGCCTTGCCTGTGACTGGCATGTGCATAGCCTCTGCCTAGCCAGTGTCTAGCCTGTGTCTACCCTGTGTCTAGCCTGTGCCTTGCCTGAGACTGGCATGTGCATAGCGTGTGCCTAGCCTCTGTCTAGCCTGTCTCTAGCCTGTGCCTTGCCTGTGACTGGCATGTGCCTAGCCAGTGTCTAGCCTGTGTCTAGCCTGTGCCTAGCCTGTGTCTAGCCTGTGCCTTGCCTGTGACTGGCATGTGCATAGCCTGTGCCTAGCCAGTGTCAAGCCTGTGTCTAGCCTGTGCCTTGCCTGAGACTGGCATGTGCATAGCGTGTGCCTAGCCAGTGTCTAGCCAGTGCCTAGCCTGTGCCTAGCCAGTGTCTAGCCTTTGTCTAGCCTGTGCATAGCCTGTGTCTAGCCTGTGCCTAGCCAGTGTATAGCCTCTGTCTAGGCTGTGTCTAGTCAGTGTCTAGCCGGTGTCTAGCCGGTGTCTAGCCTGTGCCTAGCCAGTGCCTAGCCGGTGACTGGCCTATGCTTAGCCTGTGTCTAGCCTGTGTCTAGCCTGTGTCTAGCCTGTGTCTAGCCTGTGTCCAGCCTGTGTCTAGCCTTTTTCTAGCCTGTGTCTAGCCTGTGTCTAGCCTGTGTCTAGCCTGTGTCTAGCCTGTGTCTAGCCTGTGTCTATCCTGTGCCTAGCCTGTGTCTAGCCTGTGTCTAGCCTGTGTCTAGCCTGTGTCTAGCCTGTGTCTAGCCTGTGTCTAGCCTGTGTCTAGCCTGTGCCTAGCCAGTGTCTAGCCTGTGTCTAGCCTGTGACTTGCCTGTGATATGCATGTGACTGGCATGTGCATGGCCTGTGCCTAGCCAGTGTCTAGCCTGTGTCTAGCCTGTGCCTTGCCAGTGACTGGCATGTGCATAGCCTGTGCCTAGCCAGTGTCTAGCCTGTGTCTAGCCTGTGTCTAGCCTGTGCCTAGCCTGTGCCTAGCCTGTGCCTAGCCTGTGCCTAGCCTGTGTCTAGCCTGTGCCTTGCCTGTGACTGGCATGTGCATAGCCTGTGCCTTACCAGTGTCTAGCCTGTGTCTAGCCTGTGCCTTGCCTGTGACTGGCATGTGCATAGCCTGTGCCTAGCCAGTGTCTAGCCTGTGTCTAGCCTGTGCCTAGCCAGTGTCTAGCCTGTGTCTAGCCTGTGCCAAGCCTGTGTCTAGCCTGTGTCTAGCCTGTGTTTAGCCTGTGCCTTGCCTGTGACTGGCATGTGCATAGCCTGTGCCTAGCCAGTGTCTAGCCAGTGTCTAGCCTGTGCCTTGCCTGAGACAGGCATGTGCATAGCGTGTGCCTAGCCAGTGTCTAGCCAGTGCCTAGCCTGTGCCTAGCCAGTGTCTAGCCTTTGTCTAGCCTGTGCATAGCCTGTGTCTAGCCTGTGCCTAGCCAGTGTATAGCCTCTGTCTAGCCTGTGTCTAATCTGTGTCTATCCGGTGTCTAGCCTGTGCCTAGCCTGTGCCTTGCCTGTGACAGGCATGTGCATAGCCTGTGCCTAGCCAGTGTCTAGCCTGTGTCTAGCCTGTGCCTTGCCACTGTAAAGCCTCTGTCTAGCCTGTGTCTAGTCTGTGTCTAGCCGGTGTCTAGCCGGTGTCTAGCCTGTGCCTAGCCTGGGCCTAGCCTGTGACTGGCCTGTGCCTAGCCAGTGTCTAGCCAGTGCCTAGCCTGTGCCTAGCCTGTGTCTAGCCTGTGTCTAGCCTGTGCCTTGCCTGTGACTGGCATGTGCATAGCCTGTGCCTAGCCAGTGTCTAGCCTGTGTCTAGCCTGTGCCTTGCCTGAGACTGGCATGTGCATAGCGTGTGCCTAGCCAGTGTCTAGCCAGTGCCTAGCCTGTGCCTAGCCAGTGTCTAGCCTTTGTCTAGCCTGTGTCTAGCCAGTGCCTAGCCTGTGTCTAGCCTATGTCTAGCCTGTGCCTTGCCTGTGACTGGCATGTGCATAGCCTGTGCCTAGCCAGTGTCTAGCCTGTGTCTAGCCTGTGTCTAACCTGTGCCTTGCCTGAGACTGGCATGTGCATAGCGTGTGCCTAGCCAGTGCCTAGCCAGTGCCTAGCCAGTGTCTAGCCAGTGCCTAGCCTGTGCCTAGCCTGTGCCTAGCCTGTGCCTAGCCTGTGCCTAGCCTGTGCCTAGCCTGTGCCTAGCCTGTGCCTAGCCTGTGCCTAGCCTGTGTGTAGCCTGTGTCTAGCCTGTGCCTTGCCTGTGACTGGCATGTGCATAGCCTGTGCCTAGCCAGTGTCTAGCCTGTGTCTAGCCTGTTCCTAGTCTGTGTCTAGCCTGTGTCTAGCCTGTGCCTTGCCTGTGACTGGCATGTGCATAGCCTGTGCCTAGCCTGTGTCTAGCCTGTGTCTAGCCTGTGCCTTGCCTGTGACTGGCATGTGCATAGCGTGTGCCTAGGCAGTGTCTAGCCAGTGCCTAGCCTGTGCCTAGCCAGTGTCTAGCCTTTGTCTAGCCTGTGCATAGCCTGTGTCTTGCCTAGCCAGTGTATAGCCTCTGTCTAGCCTGTGTCTAGTCAGTGTCTAGCCGCTGTTTAGCCGATGTCTAGCCTGTGCCTAGCCTGTGCCTAGCCTGTGACTGGCCTGTGCCTAGCCTGTGACTAGCCTGTGACTAGCTTGTGCCTAGCCAGTGCCTAGCCTGTGCCTAGCCTGTGCCTAGCCTGTGGCTAGCCTGTGCCTAGCCTATGACTAGCCTGTGTCTAGCCTGTGTCTAGCCTGTGTCTAGCCTGTGTCTAGCCTGTGTCTAGCCTGTGTCTAGCCTGTGTCCAGCCTGTGTCTAGCCTGTGTCTAGCCTGTGTCTAGCCTGTGTCCAGCCTGTGTCTAGCCTGTGTCTAGCCTGTGTCTAGCCTGTGTCTAGCCTTTGTCTAGCCTGTGCCTAGCCTATGTCTAGCCTGTGTCTAGCCAGTGTCTAGCCAGTGCCTAGCCTGTGCCTAGCCTGTGCCTAGCCTGTGCCTAGCCTGTGTCTAGCCTGTGTCTAGCCTGTGTCTAGCCTGTGTCTAGCCTGTGTCTAGCCTGTGTCTAGCCTGTGTCTAGCCTGTGTCTAGCCTGTGTCTAGCCTGTGTCTAGCCTGTGCCTAGCCTGTGTCTAGCCTGTGTCTAGCCTGTGTCTAGCCTGTGTCTAGACTGTGTCTAGCCTGTGTCTAGCCTGTGCCTAGCCAGTGTCTAGCCTGTGTCTAGCCTGTGCCTTGCCTGTGACTGCCAGAGACTGGCATGTGCATAGCGTGTGCCTAGCCAGTGTCTAGCCAGTGAATAGCCTGTGTCTAGCCTGTGCCTTACCTGTGACTGGCATGTGACTGGCATGTGCATAGCCTGTGCCTAGCCAGTGTCTAGCCTGTGTCTAGCCCGTGCCTTGCCAGAGACTGGCATGTGCATAGCTTGTTTAGCCTGTGCCTAGCCTGTGCCTAGCCTGTGTCTAGCCTGTGTCTAGCCTGTGCCTTGCCTGTGACTGGCATGTGCATAGCCTGTGCCTAGCCAGTGTCTAGCCTGTGTCTAGCCTGTGCCTTGCCTGAGACTGGCATGTGCATAGCGTGTGCCTAGCCAGTGCCTAGCCAGTGCCTAGCCTGTGCCTAGCCAGTGTCTAGCTTTTGTCTAGCCAGTGCCTAGCCTGTGCCTAGCCTGTGCCTAGCCTGCGTCTAGCCTGTGTCTAGCCTGTGCCTTGCCTGTGACTGGCATGTGCATAGCCTATGCCTAGCCAGTGTCTAGCCTGTGTCTAGCCTGTGCCTTGCCTGAGACAGGCATGTGCATAGCGTGTGCCTAGGCAGTGTCTAGCCAGTGCCTAGCCTGTGCCTAGCCAGTGTCCTTCCTTTGTCTAGCCTGTGCATAGCCTGTGTCTAGCCTAGCCAGTGTATAGCCTCTGTCTAGCCTGTGCCTAGTCAGTGTCTAGCCGGTGTCTAGCCGATGTCTAGCCTGTGCCTAGCCTGTGCCTAGCCTGTGACTGGCCTGTGCCTAGCCTGTGACTAGCCTGTGACTAGCTTGTGCCTAGCCAGTGCGTAGCCTGTGCCTAGCCTGTGCCTAGCCTGTGCCTAGCCTGTGGCTAGCCTGTGCCTAGCCTATGCCTAGCCTGTGTCTAGCCTGTGTCAAGCCTGTGTCTAGCCTGTGTCTAGCCTGTGTCCAGCCTGTGTCTAGCCTGTGTCTAGCCTGTGTCTAGCCTGTGTCCAGCCTGCGTCTAGCCTGTGTCTAGCCTGTGTCTAGCCTGTGTCTAGCCTGTGTCTAGCCTGTGCCTAGCCTGTGTCTAGCCTGTGTCTAGCCTGTGTCTAGCCTGTGTCTAGCCTGTGTCTAGCCTGTTTCTAGCCTGTGTCTTGCCTGTGTCTAGCCTGTGTCTAGCTTGTGTCTAGCCTGTGTCTAGCCTGTGTCTAGCCTGTGCCTAGCCTGTGTCTAGCCTGTGTCTAGCCTGTGTCTAGCCTGTGCCTAGACTGTGTCTAGCCTGTGTCTAGCCTGTGTCTAGCCTGTGTTTAGCCTGTGTCTAGCCTGTGCCTAGCCAGTGTCTAGCCTGTGTCTAGCCTGTGCCTTGCCTGTGACTGGCATGTGACTGGCATGTGACTGGCATGTGCATAGCCTGTGCCTAGCCAGTGTCTAGCCTGTGTCTAGCCTGTGCCTTGCCAGAGACTGGCATGTGCATAGCGTGTGCCTAGCCAGTGTCTAGCCAGTGCCTAGCCTGTGCCTAGCCTGTGCCTAGCCTGTGTCTAGCCTGTGTCTAGCCTGTGCCTTGCCTGTGACTGGCATGTGCATAGCCTGTGCCTAGCCAGTGTCTAGCCAGTGCCTAGCCTGTGCCTAGCCTGTGCCTAGCCTGTGTCTAGCCTGTGCCTTGCCTGTGACTGGCATGTGCATAGCCTGTGCCCAGCCTGTGTCTAGCTTGTGTCTAGCCTGTGTCTAGCCTGTGCCTTTCCTGAGACAGGCATGTGCATAGTGTGTGCCTAGCCAGTGTCTAGCCAGTGCCTAGCCTGTGCCTAGCCAGTGTCTAGCCTTTGTCTAGCCTGTGCATAGCCTGTGTCTAGCCTGTGCCTAGCCAGTGTATAGCCTCTGTCCAGCCGGTGTCTAGCCTGTGCCTAGCCTGTGCCTAGCCTGTGACTGGCCTGTGCCTAGCCTGTGCCTAGCTTGTGCCTAGCCTGTGCCTAGCCTGTGCCTAGCCTGTGCCTAGCCTGTGCCTAGCCTGTGCCTAGCCTGTGCCTAGCCTGTGCCTAGCCTGTGCCTAGCCTGTGCCTAGCCTGTGCCTAGCCTGTGCCTAGCCTGTGGCTAGCCTGTGCCTAGCCTATACCTAGCCTGTGTCTAGCCTGTGTCTAGCCTGTGTCTAGCCTGTGTCTAGCCTGTGCCTAGCCTGTGTCTAGCCTGTGCCTTGCCTGTGACTGGCATGTGCATAGCCTGTGCCTAGCCAGTGTCTAGCCTGTGTCTAGCCTGTGCCTTGCCTGTGACTGGCATGTGCACAGCGTGTGCCTAGCCAGTGTCTAGCCAGTGCCTAGCCTGTGCCTGGCCAGTGTCCAGCCTTTGTCTAGCCTGTGTCCAGCCTTTGTCTAGCCTGTGTCTAGCCTGTGCCTAGCCAGCGTATAGCCTGTGGCTAGCCAGTGTCTAGCCTGTGCCCAGCCAGTGTCTAGCCTGTGTCTAGCCTGTGTCTAGCCTGTGCATAGCCTGTGTCTAGCCTAGCCAGTGTATAGCCTCTGTCTAGCCTGTGTCTAGTCAGTGTCTAGCCGGTGTCTAGCCGATGTCTAGCCTGTGCCTAGCCTGTGCCTAGCCTGTGACTGGCCTGTGCCTAGCCTGTGACTGGCCTGTGCCTAGCCTGTGACTAGCCTGTGACTAGCCTGTGACTAGCTTGTGCCTAGCCAGTGCCTAGCCTGTGCCTAGCCTGTGCCTAGCCTGTGGCTAGCCTGTGCCTAGCCTATGCCTAGCCTGTGTCTAGCCTGTGTCTAGCCTGTGTCTAGCCTGTGTCTAGCCTGTGTCTAGCCTGTGTCTAGCCTGTGTCTAGCCTGTGTCTAGCCTGTGTCTAGCCTGTGTCTAGCCTGTGTCTAGCCTGTGTCTAGCCTGTGTCTAGCCTGTGTCTAGCCTGTGTCTAGCTTGTGTCTAGCCTGTGTCTAGCCTGTGTCTAGCCTGTGTCTAGCCTGTGTCTAGCCTGTGCCTAGCCTGTGTCTAGCCTGTGTCTAGCCTGTGTCTAGCCTGTGTCTAGACTGTGTCTAGCCTGTGTCTAGCCTGTGTCTAGCCTGTGCCGAGCCAGTGTCTAGCCTGTGTCTAGCCTGTGCCTTGCCTGTGACTGCCAGAGACTGGCATGTGCATAGCGTGTGCCTAGCCAGTGTCTAGCCAGTGCCTAGCCTGTGTCTAGCCTGTGCCTTACCTGTGACTGGCATGTGACTGGCATGTGCATAGCCTGTGCCTAGCCAGTGTCTAGCCTGTGTCTAGCCTGTGCCTTGCCAGAGACTGGCATGTGCATAGCTTGTTTAGCCTGTGCCTAGCCTGTGTCTAGCCTGTGTCTAGCCTGTGTCTAGCCTGTGCCTTGCCTGTGACTGGCATGTGCATAGCCTGTGCCTAGCCAGTGTCTAGCCTGTGTCTAGCCTGTGCCTTGCCTGAGACTGGCATGTGCATAGCGTGTGCCTAGCCAGTGTCTAGCCAGTGCCTAGCCTGTGCCTAGCCAGTGTCTAGCCTTTGTCTAGCCTGTGCCTAGCCTGTGCCTAGCCTGTGCCTAGCCTGCGTCTAGCCTGTGTCTAGCCTGTGCCTTGCCTGTGACTGGCATGTGCATAGCCTATGCCTAGCCAGTGTCTAGCCTGTGTCTAGCCTGTGCTTTGCCTGAGACAGGCATGTGCATAGCGTGTGCCTAGGCAGTGTCTAGCCAGTGCCTAGCCTGTGCCTAGCCAGTGTCTAGCCTTTGTCTAGCCTGTGCATAGCCTGTGTCTAGCCTAGCCAGTGTATAGCCTCTGTCTAGCCTGTGTCTAGTCAGTGTCTAGCCGGTGTCTAGCCGATGTCTAGCCTGTGCCTAGCCTGTGCCTAGCCTGTGACTGGCCTGTGCCTAGCCTGTGACTAGCCTGTGACTAGCTTGTGCCTAGCCAGTGCCTAGCCTGTGCCTAGCCTGTGCCTAGCCTGTGCCTAGCCTGTGGCTAGCCTGTGCCTAGCCTATGCCTAGCCTGTGTCTAGCCTGTGTCTAGCCTGTGTCTAGCCTGTGTCTAGCCTGTGTCCAGCCTGTGTCTAGCCTGTGTCTAGCCTGTGTCTAGCCTGTGTCCAGCCTGCGTCTAGCCTGTGTCTAGCCTGTGTCTAGCCTGTGTCTAGCCTGTGTCTAGCCTGTGTCTAGCCTTTGTCTAGCCTGTGTCTAGCCTGTGTCTAGCCTGTGTCTAGCCTGTGTCTAGCCTGTGTCTAGCCTGTGTCTAGCCTGTTTCTAGCCTGTGTCTTGCCTGTGTCTAGCCTGTGTCTAGCTTGTGTCTAGCCTGTGTCTAGCCTGTGTCTAGCCTGTGCCTAGCCTGTGTCTAGCCTGTGTCTAGCCTGTGTCTAGCCTGTGCCTAGACTGTGTCTAGCCTGTGTCTAGCCTGTGTCTAGCCTGTGTCTAGCCTGTGCCTAGCCAGTGTCTAGCCTGTGTCTAGCCTGTGCCTTGCCTGTGACTGGCATGTGACTGGCATGTGACTGGCATGTGCATAGCCTGTGCCTAGCCAGTGTCTAGCCTGTGTCTAGCCTGTGCCTTGCCAGAGACTGGCATGTGCATAGCGTGTGCCTAGCCAGTGTCTAGCCAGTGCCTAGCCTGTGCCTAGCCTGTGCCTAGCCTGTGTCTAGCCTGTGTCTAGCCTGTGCCTTGCCTGTGACTGGCATGTGCATAGCCTGTGCCTAGCCAGTGTCTAGCCAGTGCCTAGCCTGTGCCTAGCCTGTGCCTAGCCTGTGTCTAGCCTGTGCCTTGCCTGAGACTGGCATGTGCATAGCCTGTGCCTAGCCTGTGTCTAGCTTGTGTCTAGCCTGTGTCTAGCCTGTGCCTTTCCTGAGACAGGCATGTGCATAGTGTGTGCCTAGCCAGTGTCTAGCCAGTGCCTAGCCTGTGCCTAGCCAGTGTCTAGCCTTTGTCTAGCCTGTGCATAGCCTGTGTCTAGCCTGTGCCTAGCCAGTGTATAGCCTCTGTCCAGCCGGTGTCTAGCCTGTGCCTAGCCTGTGCCTAGCCTGTGACTGGCCTGTGCCTAGCCTGTGCCTAGCTTGTGCCTAGCCTGTGCCTAGCCTGTGCCTAGCCTGTGCCTAGCCTGTGCCTAGCCTGTGGCTAGCCTGTGCCTAGCCTGTGCCTAGCCTGTGCCTAGCCTGTGCCTAGCCTGTGCCAAGCCTATACCTAGCCTGTGTCTAGCCTGTGTCTAGCCTGTGTCTAGCCTGTGCCTAGCCTGTGTCTAGCCTGTGCCTTGCCTGTGACTGGCATGTGCATAGCCTGTGCCTAGCCAGTGTCTGGCCTGTGTCTAGCCTGTGCCTTGCCTGTGACTGGCATGTCCACAGCGTGTGCCTAGCCAGTGTCTAGCCAGTGCCTATCCTGTGCCTGGCCAGTGTCCAGCCTTTGTCTAGCCTGTGTCCAGCCTTTGTCTAGCCTGTGTCTAGCCTGTGCCTAGCCAGCGTATAGCCTGTGGCTAGCCAGTGTCTAGCCTGTGCCCAGCCAGTGTCTAGCCTGTGTCTAGCCTGTGTCTAGCCTGTGCATAGCCTGTGTCTAGCCTAGCCAGTGTATAGCCTCTGTCTAGCCTGTGTCTAGTCAGTGTCTAGCCGGTGTCTAGCCGATGTCTAGCCTGTGCCTAGTCTGTGCCTAGCCTGTGCCTAGCCTGTGACTGGCCTGTGCCTAGCCTGTGACTAGCCTGTGACTAGCCTGTGACTAGCTTGTGCCTAGCCAGTGCCTAGCCTGTGCCTAGCCTGTGCCTAGCCTGTGGCTAGCCTGTGCCTAGCCTATGCCTAGCCTGTGTCTAGCCTGTGTCTAGCCTGTGTCTAGCCTGTGTCTAGCCTGTGTCCAGCCTGTGTCTAGCCTGTGTCTAGCCTGTGTCTAGCCTGTGTCTAGCCTGTGTCTAGCCTGTGTCTAGCCTGTGTCTAGCCTGTGTCTAGCCTGTGTCTAGCCTGTGTCTAGCCTGTGTCTAGCCTGTGTCTAGCCTTTGTCTAGCCTGTGCCTAGCCAGTGTATAGCCTCTGTCTAGCCTGCGTCTAATCTGTGTCTAGCCGGTGTCTAGCCTGTGCCTAGCCTGTGCCTTGCCTGTGACTGGCATGTGCACAGCGTGTGCCTAGCCAGTGTCTAGCCAGTGCCTAGCCTGTGCCTGGCCAGTGTCCAGCCTTTGTCTAGCCTGTGTCCAGCCTTTGTCTAGCCTGTGTCTAGCCTGTGCCTAGCCAGCGTATAGCCTGTGGCTAGCCAGTGTCTAGCCTGTGCCCAGCCAGTGTCTAGCCTGTGTCTAGCCTGTGTCTAGCCTGTGCCTAGCCAGTTTCTAGCTTGTGTCTAGCCTGTGCTTAGCCAGTGTCTAGTCTGTGCCAATCCAGTGTCTAGCCTGTGCCTAGCCAGTGTCTAGCCTGTGTCTAGCCTGTGTCTAGCCTGTGTCTAGCCTGTGCCTTGCCTGTGACTGGCATGTGCATAGCCTGTGCCTAGCCAGTGTCTAGCCTGTGTCTAGCCTGTGCCTTGCCTGAGACTGGCATGTGCATAGCGTGTGCCTAGCCAGTGTCTAGCCAGTTCCTAGCCTGTGCCTAGCCAGTGTTTAGCCTTTGTCTAGCCTGTGTCTAGCCTGTGTCTAGCCTGTGCCTTGCCTGTGACTGGCATGTGCACAGCGTGTGCCTAGCCAGTGTCTAGCCAGTGTCTAGCCTGTGCCTAGCCTGTGCCTAGCCTGTGCCTAGCCTGTGTCTAGCCTGTGCCTAGCCTGTGCCTAGCCAGTGCCTAGCCTGATTCTAGCCTGTGCCTTGCCTGAGACTGGCATGTGCATAGCCTGTGCCTAGCCAGTGTTTAGCCTGTGTCTAGCCTGTGCCTTGCCTGAGACTGGCATGTGCATAGCGTGTGCCTAGCCAGTGTCTAGCCTGTGCCTTGCCAGAGACTGCCATGTGCATAGCGTGTGCCTAGCCAGTGTACTGCCAGTGCCTAGCCTGTGTCTCGCCTGTGTCTAGCCTGTGCCTTGCCTGTGACTGGCATATGCATAGCCTGTGCCTTACCAGTGTCTAGCCTGTGTCTAGCCTGTGTCTTGCCTGTGACTGGCATGTGCATAGCCTGTGCCTAGCCAGTGTCTAGCCTGTGTCTAGCCTGTGCCTAGCCAGTGTCTATCCTGTGTTTAGCCTGTGCCAAGCCTGTGTCTAGCCAGTGTCTAGCTTGTGTCTAGCCTGTGCCTTGCCTGAGACAGGCATGTGCATAACGTGTGCCTAGCCAGTGTCTAGCTAGTGCCTAGCCTGTGCCTAGCCAATGTCTAGCCTTTGTCTTGCCTGTGCATAGCCTGTGTCTAGCCTGTGTCTAGCCTGTGTCTAGCCTGTGCCTAGCCTGTGTCTAGCCTGTGTCTAGCCTGTGTCTAGCCTGTGTCTAGCCTGTGCCTAGACTGTGTCTAGCCTGTGTCTAGCCTGTGTCTAGCCTGTGCCTAGCCAATGTCTAGCCTTTGTCTTGCCTGTGCATAGCCTGTGTCTAGCCTGTGTCTAGCCTGTGTCTAGCTTGTGTCTAGCCTGTGTCTAGCCTGTGTCTAGCCTGTGCCTAGCCTGTGTCTAGCCTGTGTCTAGCCTGTGCCTTGCCTGTGACTGGCATGTGACTGGCATGTGACTGGCAAGTGCATAGCCTGTGCCTAGCCAGTGTCTAGCCTGTGTCTAGCCTGTGCCTTGCCAGAGACTGGCATGTGCATAGCGTGTGCCTAGCCAGTGTCTAGCCAGTGCCTAGCCTGTGCCTAGCCTGTGCCGAGCCTGTGTCTAGCCTGTGTCTAGCCTGTGCCTTGCCTGTGACTGGCATGTGCATAGCCTGTGCCAAGCCAGTGTCTAGCCAGTGCTTAGCCTGTGCCTTGCCTGTGCCTAGCCTGTGTCTAGCCTGTGCCTTGCCTGTGACTGGCATGTGCATAGCCTGTGCCTAGCCAGTGTCTAGCCTGTGTCTAGCCTGTGCCTTGCCTGTGACTGGCATGTGCACAGCGTGTGCCTAGCCAGTGTCTAGCCAGTGCCTAGCCTGTGCCTGGCCAGTGTCCAGCCTTTGTCTAGCCTGTGTCCAGCCTTTGTCTAGCCTGTGTCTTGCCTGTGCCTAGCCAGCGTATAGCCTGTGGCTAGCCAGGGTCTAGCCTGTGCCCAGCCAGTGTCTAGCCTGTGTCTAGCCTGTGTCTAGCCTGTGCATAGCCTGTGACTAGCCTAGCCAGTGTATAGCCTCTGTCTAGCCTGTGTCTAGTCAGTGTCTAGCCGGTGTCTAGCCGATGTCTAGCCTGTGCCTAGCCTGTGCCTAGCCTGTGACTGGCCTGTGCCTAGCCTGTGACTAGCCTGTGACTAGCCTGTGACTAGCTTGTGCCTAGCCAGTGCCTAGCCTGTGCCTAGCCTGTGCCTAGCCTGTGGCTAGCCTGTGCCTAGCCTATGCCTAGCCTGTGTCTAGCCTGTGTCTAGCCTGTGTCTAGCCTGTGTCTAGCCTGTGTCCAGCCTGTGTCTAGCCAGTGTCTAGCTTGTGTCTAGCCTGTGCCTTGCCTGAGACAGGCATGTGCATAACGTGTGCCTAGCCAGTGTCTAGCTAGTGCCTAGCCTGTGCCTAGCCAATGTCTAGCCTTTGTCTTGCCTGTGCATAGCCTGTGTCTAGCCTGTGTCTAGCCTGTGCCTTGCCTGTGACTGGCATATGCATAGCCTGTGCCTTACCAGTGTCTAGCCTGTGTCTAGCCTGTGTCTAGCCTGTGTCTTGCCTGTGACTGGCATGTGCATAGCCTGTGCCTAGCCAGTGTCTAGCCTGTGTCTAGCCTGTGCCTAGCCAGTGTCTATCCTGTGTTTAGCCTGTGCGTAGCCAGTGTCTAGCTAGTGCCTAGCCTGTGCCTAGCCAATGTCTAGCCTTTGTCTTGCCTGTGCATAGCCTGTGTCTAGCCTGTGTCTAGCCTGTGCCTAGCCTGTGTCTAGCCTGTGTCTAGCCTGTGTCTAGCCTGTGTCCAGCCTGTGTCTAGCCTGTGTCTAGCCTGTGTCTAGCCTGTGTCTAGCCTTTGTCTAGCCTGTGCCTAGCCAGTGTATAGACTCTGTCTAGCCTGTGTCTAATCTGTGTCTAGCCGGTGTCTAGCCTGTGCCTAGCCTGTGCCTTGCCTGTGACTGGCATGTGCACAGCGTGTGCCTAGCCAGTGTCTAGCCAGTGCCTAGCCTGTGCCTGGCCAGTGTCCAGCCTTTGTCTAGCCTGTGTCCAGCCTTTGTCTAGCCTGTGTCTAGCCTGTGCCTAGCCAGCGTATAGCCTGTGGCTAGCCAGTGTCTAGCCTGTGCCCAGCCAGTGTCTAGCCTGTGTCTAGCCTGTGTCTAGCCTGTGCCTAGCCAGTTTCTAGCTTGTGTCTAGCCTGTGCTTAGCCAGTGTCTAGTCTGTGCCAATCCAGTGTCTAGCCTGTGCCTAGCCAGTGTCTAGCCTGTGTCTAGCCTGTGTCTAGCCTGTGTCTAGCCTGTGCCTTGCCTGTGACTGGCATGTGCATAGCCTGTGCCTAGCCAGTGTCTAGCCTGTGTCTAGCCTGTGCCTTGCCTGAGACTGGCATGTGCATAGCGTGTGCCTAGCCAGTGTCTAGCCAGTTCCTAGCCTGTGCCTAGCCAGTGTTTAGCCTTTGTCTAGCCTGTGTCTAGCCTGTGTCCAGCCTGTGCCTTGCCTGTGACTGGCATGTGCACAGCGTGTGCCTAGCCAGTGTCTAGCCAGTGTCTAGCCTGTGCCTAGCCTGTGCCTAGCCTGTGCCTAGCCTGTGTCTAGCCTATGCCTAGCCTGTGCCTAGCCAGTGCCCAGCCTGAGTCTAGCCTGTGCCTTGCCTGAGACTGGCATGTGCATAGCCTGTGCCTAGCCAGTGTTTAGCCTGTGTCTAGCCTGTGCCTTGCCTGAGACTGGCATGTGCATAGCGTGTGCCTAGCCAGTGTCTAGCCTGTGCCTTGCCAGAGACTGGCATGTGCATAGCGTGTGCCTAGCCAGTGTCTAGCCAGTGCCTAGCCTGTGTCTCGCCTGTGTCTAGCCTGTGCCTTGCCTGTGACTGGCATATGCATAGCCTGTGCCTTACCAGTGCCTAGCCTGTGTCTAGCCTGTGTCTTGCCTGTGACTGGCATGTGCATAGCCTGTGCCTAGCCAGTGTCTAGCCTGTGTCTAGCCTGTGCCTAGCCAGTGTCTATCCTGTGTTTAGCCTGTGCCAAGCCTGTGTCTAGCCAGTGTCTAGCTTGTGTCTAGCCTGTGCCTTGCCTGAGACAGGCATGTGCATAACGTGTGCCTAGCCAGTGTCTAGCCAGTGCCTAGCCTGTGCCTAGCCAATGTCTAGCCTTTGTCTAGCCTGTGCATAGCCTGTGTCTAGCCTGTGTCTAGCCTGTGTCTAGCTTGTGTCTAGCCTGTGTCTAGCCTGTGTCTAGCCTGTGCCTAGCCTGTGTCTAGCCTGTGTCTAGCCTGTGTCTAGCCTGTGTCTAGCCTGTGCCTAGACTGTGTCTAGCCTGTGTCTAGCCTGTGTCTAGCCTGTGTCTAGCCTGTGTCTAGCCTGTGCCTAGCCAGTGTCTAGCCTGTGTCTAGCCTGTGCCTTGCCTGTGACTGGCATGTGACTGGCATGTGACTGGCAAGTGCATAGCCTGTGCCTAGCCAGTGTCTAGCCTGTGTCTAGCCTGTGCCTTGCCAGAGACTGGCATGTGCATAGCGTGTGCCCAGCCAGTGTCTAGCCAGTGCCTAGCCTGTGCCTAGCCTGTGCCTAGCCTGTGTCTAGCCTGTGTCTAGCCTGTGCCTTGCCTGTGACTGGCATGTGCATAGCCTGTGCCAAGCCAGTGTCTAGCCAGTGCCTAGCCTGTGCCTAGCCTGTGCCTAGCCTGTGTCTAGCCTGTGCCTTGCCTGTGACTGGCATGTGCATAGCCTGTGCCTAGCCTGTGTCTAGCTTGTGTCTAGCCTGTGTCTAGCCTGTGCCTTTCCTGAGACAGGCATGTGCATAGTGTGTGCCTAGCCAGTGTCTAGCCAGTGCCTAGCCTGTGCCTAGCCAGTGTCTAGCCTTTGTCTAGCCTGTGCATAGCCTGTGTCTAGCCTGTGCCTAGCCAGTGTATAGCCTCTGTCCAGCCGGTGTCTAGCCTGTGCCTAGCCTGTGCCTAGCCTGTGACTGGCCTGTGCCTAGCCTGTGCCTAGCTTGTGCCTAGCCTGTGCCTAGCCTGTGCCTAGCCTGTGCCTAGCCTGTGCCTAGCCTGTGCCTAGCCTGTGCCTAGCCTGTGCCTAGCCTGTGCCTAGCCTATACCTAGCCTGTGTCTAGCCTGTGTCTAGCCTGTGTCTAGCCTGTGCCTAGCCTGTGTCTAGCCTGTGTCTAGCCTGTGCCTTGCCTGTGACTGGCATGTGCATAGCCTGTGCCTAGCCAGTGTCTAGCCTGTGTCTAGCCTGTGCCTTGCCTGAGACTGGCATGTGCATAGCGTGTGCCTAGCCAGTGTCTAGGAGTTCCTAGCCTGTGCCTAGCCAGTGTCTAGCCTTTGTCTAGCCTGTGTCTAGCCTGTGTCTAGCCTGTGCCTTGCCTGTGACTGGCATGTGCACAGCGTGTGCCTAGCCAGTATCTAGCCAGTGTCTAGCCAGTGCCTAGCCTGTGCCTGGCCAGTGTCCAGCCTTTGTCTAGCCTGTGTCCAGCCTTTGTCTAGCCTGTGTCTAGCCTGTGCCTAGCCAGCGTATAGCCTGTGTCTAGCCTGTGTCTAGCCTGTGTCTAGCCTGTGCCTAGCCAGTTTCTAGCTTGTGTCTAGCCTGTGCTTAGCCAGTGTCTAGTCTGTGCCAATCCAGTGTCTAGCCTGTGCCTAGCCAGTGTCTAGCCTGTGTCTAGCCTGTGTCTAGCCTGTGTCTAGCCTGTGTCTAGCCTGTGCCTTGCCTGTGACTGGCATGTGCATAGCCTGTGCCTAGCCAGTGTCTAGCCTGTGTCTAGCCTGTGCCTTGCCTGAGACTGGCATGTGCATAGCGTGTGCCTAGCCAGTGTCTAGCCAGTTCCTAGCCTGTGCCTAGCCAGTGTTTAGCCTTTGTCTAGCCTGTGTCTAGCCTGTGTCTAGCCTGTGCCTTGCCTGTGACTGGCATGTGCACAGCGTGTGCCTAGCCAGTGTCTAGCCAGTGTCTAGCCTGTGCCTAGCCTGTGCCTAGCCTGTGCCTAGCCTGTGTCTAGCCTGTGCCTAGCCTGTGCCTAGCCAGTGCCTAGCCTGAGTCTAGCCTGTGCTTTGCCTGAGACTGGCATGTGCATAGCCTGTGCCTAGCCAGTGTTTAGCCTGTGTCTAGCCTGTGCCTTGCCTGAGACTGGCATGTGCATAGCGTGTGCCTAGCCAGTGTCTAGCCTGTGCCTTGCCAGAGACTGCCATGTGCATAGCGTGTGCCTAGCCAGTGTCTAGCCAGTGCCTAGCCTGTGTCTCGCCTGTGTCTAGCCTGTGCCTTGCCTGTGACTGGCATATGCATGGCCTGTGCCTTACCAGTGTCTAGCCTGTGTCTAGCCTGTGTCTAGCCTGTGTCTTGCCTGTGACTGGCATGTGCATAGCCTGTGCCTAGCCAGTGTCTAGCCTGTGTCTAGCCTGTGCCTAGCCAGTGTCTATCCTGTGTTTAGCCTGTGCCAAGCCTGTGTCTAGCCAGTGTCTAGCTTGTGTCTAGCCTGTGCCTTGCCTGAGACAGGCATGTGCATAACGTGTGCCTAGCCAGTGTCTAGCCAGTGCCTAGCCTGTGCCTAGCCAGTGTCTAGCCTTTGTCTAGCCTGTGCATAGCCTGTGTCTAGCCTGTGCCTAGCCAGTGTATAGCCTCTGTCTAGCCTGTGTCTAATCTGTGTCTAGCCGGTGTCTAGTCTGTGCCTAGCCTGTGCCTTGCCTGTGACTGGCATGTGCATAGCCTGCGCCTAGCCAGTGTCTAGCCTGTGTCTAGCCTGTGCCTTGCCTAAGACAGGCATGTGCCTAGCCTGTACCTAGCCTGTACCTAGCCAGTGCCTAGCCTGTACATAGCCATTGTCAAGCCTGTGCCTAGCCAGTGTCTAGCCTGTGCCTAGCCAGTGTCTAGCCTGTGCCTAGCCAGTGTCTAGCCTGTGCCCAGCCAGTGTCTAGCCTGTGTTAAGCCTGTGTCTAGCCTGTGCTTAGCCAGTGTCTAGTCTGTGCCAAGCCAGAATCTAGCCTGTGCCTAGCCAGTGTCTAGCCAGTGTCTAGCCTGTGCCTTGCCTGTGACTGGCATGTGCATAGCCTGTGCCTAGCCAGTGTCTAGCCTGTGTCTAGCCTGTGCCTTGCCTGAGATTGGCATGTGCATAGCCTGTGCCTAGCCAGTGTCTAGCCTGTTTCTAGCCTGTGTCTTGCCTGTGTCTAGCCTGTGTCTAGCCTGTGTCTAGCTTGTGTCTAGCCAGTGTCTAGCCTGTGCCCAGTCATTGTCTAGCCTGTGTATAGCCTGTGCCTAGCCTGTGTCTAGCCTGTGTCTAGCCTGTGTCTAGCCTGTGTCTAGCCATTGTCTAGCCTGTGTCTAGCCTGTGTCTAGCCTGTGTCTAGCCTGTGTCTAGCATAAGCCTAGCCTGCACCTAGCCAGTGCCTAGCCTGTACCTAGCCAGTACCTAGCCTGTACCTAGCCAGTGCCTAGCCTGTGCCTAGCCTGTGCCTAGCCTGTGCCTAGCCTGTGCCTAGCCTGTGCCTAGCCTGTGCCTAGCCTGTGCCTAGCCTGTGACTGGCATGTGCATAGCTTGTGCCTAGCCAGTGTCTAGCGCGTCTCTAGCCTGTGCCTTGCCTGTGGCTAGCCTGTGCCTAGCCTATGCCTAGCCTGTGTCTAGCCTGTGTCTAGCCTGTGTCTAGCCTGTGTCTAGCCTGTGTCCAGCCTGTGTCTAGCCTGTGTCTAGCCTGTGTCTAGCCTGTGTCCAGCCTGTGTCTAGCCTGTGTCTAGCCTGTGTCTAGCCTGTGTCTAGCCTTTGTCTAGCCTGTGCCTAGCCAGTGTATAGCCTGTGTCTAGCCTGTGTCTAATCTGTGTCTAGCCGGTGTCTAGCCTGTGCCTAGCCTGTGCCTTGCCTGTGACTGGCATGTGCACAGCGTGTGCCTAGCCAGTGTCTAGCCAGTGCCTAGCCTGTGCCTGGCCAGTGTCCAGCCTTTGTCTAGCCTGTGTCCAGCCTTTGTCTAGCCTGTGTCTAGCCTGTGCCTAGCCAGCGTATAGCCTGTGGCTAGCCAGTGTCTAGCCTGTGCCCAGCCAGTGTCTAGCCTGTGTCTAGCCTGTGTCTAGCCTGTGCCTAGCCAGTTTCTAGCATGTGTCTAGCCTGTGCTTAGCCAGTGTCTAGTCTGTGCCAATCCAGTGTCTAGCCTGTGCCTAGCCAGTGTCTAGCCTGTGTCTAGCCTGTGTCTAGCCTGTGTCTAGCCTGTGTCTAGCCTTTGTCTAGCCTGTGCCTAGCCAGTGTATAGCCTCTGCCTAGCCTGTGTCTAATCTGTGTCTAGCCGGTGTCTAGCCTGTGCCTAGCCTGTGCCTTGCCTGTGACTGGCATGTGCACAGCGTGTGCCTAGCCAGTGTCTAGCCAGTGCCTAGCCTGTGCCTAGCCAATGTCTAGCCTTTGTCTAGCCTGTGCATAGCCTGTGCCTAGCCTGTGCCTAGCCTGTGCCTAGCCTGTGCCTAGCCTGTGCCTAGCCAGTTCCTAGCCTGTGCCTAGCCAGTGTCTAGCCTTTGTCTAGCCTGTGCCTAGCCTGTGACTGGCCTGTGCCTAGCCTGTGACTAGTTTGTGCCTAGCCAGTGCCTAGCCTGTGCCTAGCCTGTGCCTAGCCTGTGCCTAGCCTGTGCCTAGCCTGTGTCTAGCCTGTGCCTAGCCTGTGTCTAGCCTGTGCCTAGCCTGTGTCTAGCCTGTGTCTAGCCTGTGTCTAGCCTGTGTCTAGCCTGTGCCTAGCCTGTGCCTAGCCTGTGCCTAGCCTGTGCCTAGCCTGTGACTGGCATGTGCATAGCTTGTGCCTAGCCAGTGTCTAGCCCGTCTCTAGCCTGTGCCTTGCCTGAGACAGGCATGTGCATAGCGTGTGCCTAGCCAGTGTCTAGCCAGTTCCTAGCCTGTGCCTAGCCAGTGTCTAGCCTTTGTCTAGCCTGTGTCTAGCCTGTGTCTAGCCTGTGCCTTGCGTTTGACTGGGATGTGCACAGCGTGTGCCTAGGCAGTGTCTACCCAGTGCCTAGCCTGTGCCTAGCCTGTGCCTAGCCTGTGCCTAGCCTGTGCCTAGCCTGTGCCTAGCCTGTGCCTAGCCTGTGCCTAGCCTGTGCCTAGCCTGTGCCTAGCCTGTGACTGGCCTGTGACTGGCATGTGCATAGCTTGTGCCTAGCCAGTGTCTAGCCCGTCTCTAGCCTGTGCCTTGCCTGAGACAGGCATGTGCATAGCGTGTGCCTAGCCAGTGTCTAGCCAGTTCCTAGCCTGTGCCTAGCCAGTGTCTAGCCTTTGTCTAGCCTGTGTCTAGCCTGTGTCTAGCCTGTGTCTAGCCTGTGCCTTGTCTGTGACTGGGATGTGCACAGCGTGTGCCTAGGCAGTGTCTAGCCAGTGCCTAGCCTGTGCCTAGCCAGTGTCTAGCCTTTGCCTAGCCTGTGCATAGCCTGTGTCTAGCTTGTGCCTAGCCAGTGCCCAGCCTGTGCCAGTGTATAGCCAGTGTATAGCCTCTGTCTAGCCTATGTCTAGTCAGTGTCTAGCCGGTGTCTAGCCGATGTCTAGCCTGTGCCTAGCCTGTGCCTAGCCTGTGACTGGCCTGTGCCTAGCCTGTGACTAGCTTGTGCCTAGCCAGTGCCTAGCCTGTGCCTAGCCTGTGCCTAGCCTGTGTCTAGCCTGTGTCTAGCCTGTGTCTAGCCTGTGCCTAGCCTGTGTCTAGCCTGTGTCTAGCCTGTGTCTAGCCTGTGTCTAGCCTGTGTCTAGCCTGTGTCTAGCTTGTGTCTAGCCTGTGTCTAGCCTGTGCCTAGCCTGTGTCTAGCCTGTGTCTAGCCTGTGTCTAGCCTGTGCCTAGCCAGTGTCTAGCCTGTGTCTAGCCTGTGTCTAGCCTGTGACTGGCATGTGACTGGCATGTGCATAGCCTGTGCCTTGCCAGTGTCTAGTCTGTGTCTAGCCTGTGCCTTGCCAGAGACTGCCATGTGCATAGCGTGTGCCTAGCCAGTGTCTAGCCAGTGCCTAGCCTGTGCCTAGCCTGTGCCTAGCCTGTGCCTAGCCTGTGCCTAGCCTGTGCCTAGCCTGTGCCTAGCCTGTGCCTAGCCTGTGTCTAGCCTGTGTCTAGCCTGTGCCTTGCCTGTGACTGGCATGTGCATAGCCTGTGCCTAGCCAGTGTCTAGCCTGTGTCTAGCCTGTGCCTTGCCTGAGACAGGCATGTGCATAGCGTGTGCCTAGCCAGTGTCTAGCCAGTGCCTAGCCTGTGCCTAGCCTGTGCCTAGCCTGTGTCTAGCCTGTGTCTAACCTGTGTCTAGCCTGTTTCTAGCCTGTGTCTAGCCTGTGTCTAGCTTGTGTCTAGCCTGTGTCTAGCCTGTGCCTAGCCTGTGTCTAGCCTGTGTCTAGCCTGTGTCTAGCCTGTGTCTAGCCTGTGTCTAGCCTGTGTCTAGCCTATGCCTAGCCTGTGTCTAGCCTGTGCATAGCCTGTGTCTAGCCTGTGCCTAGCCTCTCTCTAGCTTGTGTCTAGTCTGTGTCTAGCCGGTGTCCAGCCGGTGTCTAGCCTGTGTCTAGCCTGTGCCTAGCCTGTGACTGGCCTGTGCCTAGCTTGTGCCTAGCCTGTGCCTAGTCTGTGCCTAGCTTGTGCCTAGCCTGTGCCTAGCCTGTGCCTAGCCTGTGCCTAGCCTGTGCCTAGCCTGTGCCTAGCCTGTGGCTAGCCTGTGCCTAGCCTATACCTAGCCTGTGCCTAGCCAGTGTCTAGCCTGTGCCTTGCCTGAGACTGGCATGTGCATAGCGTGTGCCTAGCCAGTGTCTAGCCAGTTCGTAGCCTGTGCCTAGCCTGTGCCTAGCCTGTGCCTTGCCTGTGACTGGCATGTGCATAGCGTGTGCCTAGCCTGTGTCTAGCTTGTGTCTAGCCTGTGTCTAGCCTGTGCCTTTCCTGAGACAGGCATGTGCATAGTTTGTGCCTAGCCAGTGTCTAGCCAGTGCCTAGCCTGTGCCTAGCCAGTGTCTAGCCTTTGTCTAGCCTGTGCATAGCCTGTGTCTAGCCTGTGCCTAGCCTGTGCCTAGCCAGTGTATAGCCTCTGTCCAGCCGGTGTCTAGCCTGTGCCTAGCCTGTGCCTAGCCTGTGACTGGCCTGTGCCTAGCCTGTGCCTAGCTTGTGCCTAGCCTGTGCCTAGCCTGTGCCTAGCCTGTGCCTAGCCTGTGCCTAGCCTGTGCCTAGCCTGTGCCTAGCCTGTGCCTAGCCTGTGCCTAGCCTGTGCCTAGCCTGTGCCTAGCCTGTGCCTAGCCTATACCTAGCCTGTGTCTAGCCTGTGTCTAGCCTGTGTCTAGCCTGTGCCTAGCCTGTGTCTAGCCTGTGTCTAGCCTGTGCCTTGCCTGTGACTTGCATGTGCATAGCCTGTGCCTAGCCAGTGTCTAGCCTGTGTCTAGCCTGTGCCTTGCCTGAGACTGGCATGTGCATAGCGTGTGCCTAGCCAGTGTCTAGGAGTTCCTAGCCTGTGCCTAGCCAGTGTCTAGCCTTTGTCTAGCCTGTGTCTAGCCTGTGTCTAGCCTGTGCCTTGCCTGTGACTGGCATGTGCACAGCGTGTGCCTAGCCAGTGTCTAGCCAGTGCCTAGCCAGCGTATAGCCTGTGCCTAGCCAGTGTCTAGCCTGTGCCCAGCCAGTGTCTAGCCTGTGTCTAGCCTGTGTCTAGCCTGTGCCTAGCCAGTTTCTAGCTTGTGTCTAGCCTGTGCTTAGCCAGTGTCTAGTCTGTGCCAATCCAGTGTCTAGCCTGTGCCTAGCCAGTGTCTAGCCTGTGTCTAGCCTGTGTCTAGCCTGTGTCTAGCCTGTGCCTTGCCTGTGACTGGCATGTGCATAGCCTGTGCCTAGCCAGTGTCTAGCCTGTGTCTAGCCTGTGCCTTGCCTGAGACTGGCATGTGCATAGCGTGTGCCTAGCCAGTGTCTAGCCAGTTCCTAGCCTGTGCCTAGCCAGTGTTTAGCCTTTGTCTAGCCTGTGTCTAGCCTGTGTCTAGCCTGTGCCTTGCCTGTGACTGGCATGTGCACAGCGTGTGCCTAGCCAGTGTCTAGCCAGTGTCTAGCCTGTGCCTAGCCTGTGCCTAGCCTGTGCCTAGCCTGTGTCTAGCCTGTGCCTAGCCTGTGCCTAGCCAGTGCCTAGCCTGAGTCTAGCCTGTGCCTTGCCTGAGACTGGCATGTGCATAGCCTGTGCCTAGCCAGTGTTTAGCCTGTGTCTAGCCTGTGCCTTGCCTGAGACTGGCATGTGCATAGCGTGTGCCTAGCCAGTGTCTAGCCTGTGCCTTGCCAGAGACTGGCATGTGCATAGCGTGTGCCTAGCCAGTGTCTAGCCAGTGCCTAGCCTGTGTCTCGCCTGTGTCTAGCCTGTGCCTTGCCTGTGACTGGCATATGCATAGCCTGTGCCTTACCAGTGCCTAGCCTGTGTCTAGCCTGTGTCTTGCCTGTGACTGGCATGTGCATAGCCTGTGCCTAGCCAGTATCTAGCCTGTGTCTAGCCTGTGCCTAGCCAGTGTCTATCCTGTGTTTAGCCTGTGCCAAGCCTGTGTCTAGCCAGTGTCTAGCTTGTGTCTAGCCTGTGCCTTGCCTGAGACAGGCATGTGCATAACGTGTGCCTAGCCAGTGTCTTGCCAGTGCCTAGCCTGTGCCTAGCCAGTGTCTAGCCTTTGTCTAGCCTGTGCATAGCCTGTGTCTAGCCTGTGCCTAGCCAGTGTATAGCCTCTGTCTAGCCTGTGTCTAATCTGTGTCTAGCCGGTGTCTAGTCTGTGCCTAGCCTGTGCCTTGCCTGTGACTGGCATGTGCATAGCCTGCGCCTAGCCAGTGTCTAGCCTGTGTCTAGCCTGTGTCTAGCCTGTGCCTTGCCTAAGACAGGCATGTGCCTAGCCTGTACCTAGCCTGTACCTAGCCAGTGCCTAGCCTGTACATAGCCATTGTCAAGCCTGTGCCTAGCCAGTGTCTAGCCTGTGCCTAGCCAGTGTCTAGCCTGTGCCTAGCCAGTGTCTAGCCTGTGCCCAGCCAGTGTCTAGCCTGTGTTAAGCCTGTGCCTAGCCTGTGCTTAGCCAGTGTCTAGTCTGTGCCAAGCCAGAATCTAGCCTGTGCCTAGCCAGTGTCTAGCCAGTGTCTAGCCTGTGCCTTGCCTGTGACTGGCATGTGCATAGCCTGTGCCTAGCCAGAGTCTAGCCTGTTTCTAGCCTGTGCCTTGCCTGAGACTGGCATGTGCATAGCCTGTGCCTAGCCAGTGTCTAGCCTGTTTCTAGCCTGTGTCTTGCCTGTGTCTAGCCTGTGTCTAGCCTGTGTCTAGCTTGTGTCTAGCCAGTGTCTAGCCTGTGCCCAGTCATTGTCTAGCCTGTGTCTAGCCTGTGCCTAGCCTGTGTCTAGCCTGTGTCTAGCCTGTGTCTAGCTTGTGTCTAGCCAGTGTCTAGCCTGTGCCCAGTCATTGTCTAGCCTGTGTCTAGCCTGTGTCTAGCCTGTGTCTAGCATAAGCCTAGCCTGCACTTAGCCAGTGCCTAGCCTGTACCTACCCAGTACCTAGCCTGTACCTAGCCAGTGCCTAGCCTGTACATAGCCATTGTCTAGCCTGTGCCTAGCCAGTGTCTAGCCTGTGCCTAGTCAGTGTCTAGCCTGTGCCCAGCCTGTGTCTAGCCTGTGTCTAGCCTGTGCCTAGCCAGTTTCTAGCCTGTGTCTAGCCTGTGCTTAGCCAGTGTCTAGTCTGTGCCAAGCCAGTGTCTAGCCTGTGACTAGGCTGTGTCTAGCCTGTGTCTAGCATGTTTCTAGCCTGTGTCTAGCCTGTGTCTAGCCTGTGCCTTGCCTGAGACAGGCATGTGCATAGCGTGTGCCTAGCCAGTGTCTAGCCAGTGCCTAGACTGTGCCTAGCCAGTGTCTAGCCTTTGTGTAGCCTGTGCATAGCCTGTGTCTAGCCTGTGCCTAGCCAGTGTATAGCCTGTGCCTTGCCAGTGTCTAGCCTGTGCCCAGCTAGTGTCTAGCCTGTGTCTAGCCTGTGCCTAGCCAGTTTCTAGCCTGTGTCTAGCCTGTGCTTAGCCAGTGTCTAGTCTGTGCCCAGCCAGTGTCTAGCCTGTGCCTAGCCAGTGTCTAGCCTGTGTCTAGCCTGTGCCTTGCCTATGACTGGCATGTGCATAGCCTGTGCCTAGCCAGTGTCTAGCCTGTGTCTAGCCTGTGCCATGCCTTAGACTAGCATGTGCATAGCCTGTGCCTAGCCAGTGTCTAGCCTGTGTCTAGCCTGTGCCTTGCCTGAGACTGGCATGTGCATAGCGTGTGCCTAGCCAGTGTCTACCCAGTGCCTAGCCTGTGCCTAGCCTGTGCCTAGCCTGTGCCTAGCCTGTGCCTAGCCTGTGCCTAGCCTGTGACTGGCATGTGCATAGCTTGTGCCTAGCCAGTGTCTAGCCCGTCACTAGCCTGTGCCTTGCCTGAGACAGGCATGTGCATAGCGTGTGCCTAGCCAGTGTCTAGCCAGTTCCTAGCCTGTGCCTAGCCAGTGGCTAGCCTTTGTCTAGCCTGTGTCTAGCCTGTGTCTAGCCTGTGCCTTGCCTGTGACTGGGATGTGCACAGCGTGTGCCTAGGCAGTGTCTAGCCAGTGCCTAGCCTGTGCCTAGCCAGTGTCTAGCCTTTGCCTAGCCTGTGCATAGCCTGTGTCTAGCTTGTGCCTAGCCAGTGCCCAGCCTGTGCCAGTGTATAGCCAGTGTATAGCCTCTGTCTAGCCTATGTCTAGTCAGTGTCTAGCCGGTGTCTAGCCGATGTCTAGCCTGTGCCTAGCCTGTGCCTAGCCTGTGACTGGCCTGTGCCTAGCCTGTGACTAGCTTGTGCCTAGCCAGTGCCTAGCCTGTGCCTAGCCTGTGCCTAGCCTGTGCCTAGCCTGTGCCTAGCCTATGCCTAGCCTGTGTCTAGCCTGTGTCTAGCCTGTGTCTAGCCTGTGTCTAGCCTGTGTCTAGCCTGTGTCTAGCCTGTGTCTAGCTTGTGTCTAGCCTGTGTCTAGCCTGTGCCTAGCCTGTGTCTAGCCTGTGTCTAGCCTGTGTCTAGCCTGTGCCTAGCCAGTGTCTAGCCTATGTCTAGCCTGTGCCTTGCCCGTGACTGGCATGTGACTGGCATGTGCATAGCCTGTGCCTTGCCAGTGTCTAGTCTGTGTCTAGCCTGTGCCTTGCCAGAGACTGCCATGTGCATAGCGTGTGCCTAGCCAGTGTCTAGCCAGTGCCTAGCCTGTGCCTAGCCTGTGCCTAGCCTGTGCCTAGCCTGTGCCTAGCCTGTGCCTAGCCTGTGCCTAGCCTGTGCCTAGCCTGTGCCTAGCCTGTGCCTAGCCTGTGCCTAGCCTGTGTCTAGCCTGTGTCTAGCCTGTGCCTTGCCTGTGACTGGCATGTGCATAGCCTGTGCCTAGCCAGTGTCTAGCCTGTGTCTAGCCTGTGCCTTGCCTGAGACAGGCATGTGCATAGCGTGTGCCTAGCCAGTGTCTAGCCAGTGCCTAGCCTGTGCCTAGCCTGTGCCTAGCCTGTGCCTAGCCTGTGTCTAGCCTGTGTCTAACCTGTGCCTTGCCTGTGACTGGCATGTGCATAGCCTGTGCCTAGCCTGTGTCTAGCCTGTGTCTAGCCTGTGCCTTTCCTGAGACAGGCATGTGCATAGCGTGTGCCCAGCCAGTGTCTAGCCAGTGCCTAGCCTGTGCCTAGCCAGTGTCTAGCCTTTGTCTAGCCTGTGCATAGCCTGTGTCTAGCCTGTGCCTAGCCAGTGTATAGCCTCTGTCTAGCTTGTGTCTAGTCTGTGTCTAGCCGGTGTCCAGCCGGTGTCTAGCCTGTGTCTAGCCTGTGCCTAGCCTGTGACTGGCCTGTGCCTAGCTTGTGCCTAGCCTGTGCCTAGTCTGTGCCTAGCTTGTGCCTAGCCTGTGCCTAGCCTGTGCCTAGCCTGTGCCTAGCCTGTGCCTAGCCTGTGGCTAGCCTGTGCCTAGCCTATACCTAGCCTGTGCCTAGCCAGTGTCTAGCCTGTGCCTTGCCTGAGACTGGCATGTGCATAGCGTGTGCCTAGCCAGTGTCTAGCCAGTTCGTAGCCTGTGCCTAGCCAGTGTCTAGCCTGTGTCTAGCCTGTGCCTTGCCTGAGACTGGCATGTGCATAGCGTGTGCCTAGCCAGTGTCTAGCCAGCCTGTGACTGGCCTGTGCCTAGCCTGTGACTAGCTTGTGCCTAGCCAGTGCCTAGCCTGTGCCTAGCCTGTGCCTAGCCTGTGCCTAGCCTGTGGCTAGCCTGTGGCTAGCCTGTGCCTAGCCTGTGCCTAGCCTGTGGCTAGCCTGTGCCTAGCCTATGCCTAGCCTGTGCCTAGCCTGTGGCTTGCCTGTGCCTAGCCTATGCCTAGCCTGTGGCTAGCCTGTGCCTAGCCTATGCCTAGCCTGTGTCTAGCCTGTGTCTAGCCTGTGTCTAGACTGTGTCCAGCCTGTGTGTAGCCTGTGTCTAGCCTGTGTCTAGCCTGTGTCTAGCCTGTGTCTAGCCTTTGTCTAGCCTGTGCCTAGCCTGTGTCTAGCCTGTGCCTAGCCTGTGTCTACCCTGTGTCTAGCCTGTGTCTAGCCTGTGTCTAGCCTGTGTCTAGCCTGTGTCTAGCCTGTGTCTAGCCTGTGTCTAGCCTGTGTCTAGCCTGTGTCTAGCCTGTGTCTAGCCTGTGTCTAGCCTGTGCCTAGCCAGTGTCTAGCCTGTGTCTAGCCTGTGCCTTGCCTGTGACTGGCATGTGCATAGCCTGTGCCTAGCCAGTGTCTAGCCTGTGTCTAGCCTGTGCCTTGCCTGAAACAGGCATGTGCACAGCGTGTGCCTAGCCTGTGTCTAGCCTGTGTCTAGCCTGTGCCTAGCCTGTGCCTAGCCTGTGTCTAGCCTGTGTCTAGCCTGTGCCTTGCCTGTGACTGGCATGTGCATAGCCTGTGCCTAGCCTGTGTCTAGCCTGTGTCTAGCCTGTTCCTTTCCTGAGACAGGCATGTGCATAGCGTGTGCCTAGCCTGTGACTGGCCTGTGCCTAGCTTGTGCCTAGCCTGTGCCTAGCTTGTGCCTAGCCTGTGCCTAGCCTGTGCCTAGCCTGTGCCTAGCCTGTGCCTTGCCTGTGGCTAGCCTGTGCCTAGCCTATACCTAGCCTGTGTCTAGCCTGTGCCTTGCCTGTGACTGGCATGTGCATAGCCTGTGCCTAGCCTGTGTCTAGCCTGTGTCTAGCCTGTGCCTTTCCTGAGACAGGCATGTGCATAGCGTGTGCCTAGCCTGTGACTGGCCTGTGCCTAGCTTGTGCCTAGCCTGTGTCTAGCCTGTGTCTAGCCTGTGCCTAGCCTGTGCCTAGCCTGTGTCTAGCTTGTGCCTAGCCAGTGTCTAGCCCGTCTCTAGCCTGTGCCTTGCCTGAGACAGGCATGTGCATAGCGTGTGCCTAGCCAGTGTCTAGCCAGTTCCTAGCCTGTGCCTAGCCAGTGGCTAGCCTTTGTCTAGCCTGTGTCTAGCCTGTGTCTAGCCTGTGCCTTGCCTGTGACTTGCATGTGCATAGCGTGTGCCTAGCCAGTGTCTAGCCAGTTCCTAGCCTGTGCCTAGCCAGTGTTTAGCCTTTGTCTAGCCTGTGTCTAGCCTGTGTCTAGCCTGTGTCTAGCCTGTGCCTTGCCTGTGACTGGCATGTGCACAGTGTGTGCCTAGCCAGTGTCTAGCCAGTGTCTAGCCTGTGCATAGCCTGTGCCTAGCCTGTGCCTAGCCTGCGTCTAGCCTGTGTCTAGCCTGTGCCTAGTCAGTGTCTAGCCTGTGCCCAGCCTGTGTCTAGCCTGTGTCTAGCCTGTGCCTAGCCAGTGTATAGCCTCTGTCCAGCCGGTGTCTAGCCTGTGCCTAGCCTGTGCCTAGCCTGTGACTGGCCTGTGCCTAGCCTGTGCCTAGCTTGTGCCTAGCCTGTGCCTAGCTTGTGCCTAGCCTGTGCCTAGCCTGTGCCTAGCCTGTGCCTAGCCTGTGCCTAGCCTGTGCCTAGCCTGTGCCTAGCCTATACCTAGCCTGTGTCTAGCCTGTGTCTAGCCTGTGTCTAGCCTGTGCCTAGCCTGTGTCTAGCCTGTGCCTTGCCTGTGACTGGCATGTGCATAGCCTGTGCCTAGCCAGTGTCTAGCCTGTGTCTAGCCTGTGCCTTGCCTGAGACTGGCATGTGCATAGCGTGTGCCTAGCCAGTGTCTAGGAGTTCCTAGCCTGTGCCTAGCCAGTGTCTAGCCTTTGTCTAGCCTGTGTCTAGCCTGTGTCTAGCCTGTGCCTTGCCTGTGACTGGCATGTGCACAGCGTGTGCCTAGCCAGTGTCTAGCCAGTGCCTAGCCTGTGCCTGGCCAGTGTCCAGCCTTTGTCTAGCCTGTGTCCAGCCTTTGTCTAGCCTGTGTCTAGCCTGTGCCTAGCCAGCGTATAGCCTGTGCCTAGCCAGTGTCTAGCCTGTGCCCAGCCAGTGTCTAGCCTGTGTCTAGCCTGTGTCTAGCCTGTGCCTAGCCAGTTTCTAGCTTGTGTCTAGCCTGTGCTTAGCCAGTGTCTAGTCTGTGCCAATCCAGTGTCTAGCCTGTGCCTAGCCAGTGTCTAGCCTGGGTCTAGCCTGTGTCTAGCCTGTGTCTAGCCTGTGCCTTGCCTGTGACTGGCATGTGCATAGCCTGTGCCTAGCCAGTTTCTAGCTTGTGTCTAGCCTGTGCTTAGCGAGTGTCTAGTCTGTGCCAATCCAGTGTCTAGCCTGTGCCTAGCCAGCGTCTAGCCTGTGTCTAGCCTGTGTCTAGCTTGTGTCTAGCCTGTGTCTAGCCTGTGTCTAGCCTGTGCCTAGCCTGTGTCTAGCCTGTGTCTAGCCTGTGTCTAGCCTGTGTCTAGCCTGTGCCTAGCCAGTGTCTAGCCTGTGTCTAGCCTGTGCCTTGCCTGTGACTGGCATGTGCATAGCCTTTGCCTAGCCAGTGTCTAGCCTGTGTCTAGCCTGTGCCTTGCCTGAGACAGGCATGTGCACAGCGTGTGCCTAGCCTGTGTCTAGCCTGTGTCTAGCCTGTGCCTAGCCTGTGCCTAGCCTGTGTCTAGCCTGTGTCTAGCCTGTGCCTTGCCTGTGACTGGCATGTGCATAGCCTGTGTCTAGCCTGTGTCTAGCCTGTGTCTAGCCTGTGTCTAGCCTGTGTCTAGCCTGAGACAGGCATATGCATAGCGTGTGCCTAGCCTGTGACTGGCCTGTGCCTAGCTTGTGCCTAGCCTGTGCCTAGCTTGTGCCTAGCCTGTGCCTAGCCTGTGCCTAGCCTGTGCCTTGCCTGTGGCTAGCTTGTGCCTAGCCTGTGTCTATCCTGTGTCTAGCCTGTGCCTAGCCCGTGCCTAGCCTGTGTCTAGCCTGTGTCTAGCCTGTGCCTTGCCTGTGACTGGCATGTGCATAGCCTGTGCCTAGCCTGTGTCTAGCCTGTGTCTAGCCTGTGCCTTTCCTGAGACAGGCATGTGCATAGCGTGTGCCTAGCTTGTGCCTAGCCTGTGCCTAGCTTGTGCCTAGCCTGTGCCTAGCCTGTGCCTAGCCTGTGCATTGCCTGTGGCTAGCCTGTGCCTAGCCTATACCTAGCCTGTGTCTAGCCTGTGCCTTGCCTGTGACTGGCATGTGCATAGCCTGTGCCTAGCCTGTGTCTAGCCTGTGTCTAGCCTGTGCCTTGCCTGAGACAGGCATGTGCATAGCGTGTGCCTAGCCTGTGACTGGCCTGTACCTAGCCAGTGTCTAGCCTGTGTCTAGCCTGTGCCTTGCCTGAGACTGGCATGTGCATAGCGTGTGCCTAGCCAGTGTCTAGGAGTTCCTAGCCTGTGCCTAGCCAGTGTCTAGCCTTTGTCTAGCCTGTGTCTAGCCTGTGTCTAGCCTGTGCCTTGCCTGTGACTGGCATGTGCACAGCGTGTGCCTAGCCAGTGTCTAGCCAGTGCCTAGCCTGTGCCTGGCCAGTGTCCAGCCTTTGTCTAGCCTGTGTCCAGCCTTTGTCTAGCCTGTGTCTAGCCTGTGCCTAGCCAGCGTATAGCCTGTGCCTAGCCAGTGTCTAGCCAGTGCCTAGCCTGTGTCTCGCCTGTGTCTAGCCTGTGCCTTGCCTGTGACTGGCATGTGCATAGCCTGTGCCTAGCCAGTGTCTAGCCTGTGTCTAGCCTGTGCCTTGCCTGAGACTGGCATGTGCATAGCGTGTGCCTAGCCAGAGTCTAGGAGTTCCTAGCCTGTGCCTAGCCAGTGTCTAGCCTTTGTCTAGCCTGTGTCTAGCCTGTGTCTAGCCTGTGCCTTGCCTGTGACTGGCATGTGCACAGCGTGTGCCTAGCCAGTGTCTAGCCAGTGCCTAGCCTGTGCCTGGCCAGTGTCCAGCCTTTGTCTAGCCTGTGTCCAGCCTTTGTCTAGCCTGTGTCTAGCCTGTGCCTAGCCAGCGTATAGCCTGTGCCTAGCCAGTGTCTAGCCTGTGCCCAGCCAGTGTCTAGCCTGTGTCTAGCCTGTGTCTAGCCTGTGTCTAGCCTGTGTCTAGCCTGTGCCTAGCCAGTTTCTAGCTTGTGTCTAGCCTGTGCTTAGCCAGTGTCTAGTCTGTGCCAATCCAGTGTCTAGCCTGTGCCTAGCCAGTGTCTAGCCTGTGTCTAGCCTGTGTCTAGCCTGTGTCTAGCCTGTGCCTTGCCTGTGACTGGCATGTGCATAGCCTGTGCCTAGCCAGTGTCTAGCCTGTGTCTAGCCTGTGCCTTGCCTGAGACTGGCATGTGCATAGCGTGTGCCTAGCCAGTGTCTAGCCAGTTCCTAGCCTGTGCCTAGCCAGTGTTTAGCCTTTGTCTAGCCTGTGTCTAGCCTGTGCCTTGCCTGTGACTGGCATGTGCACAGCGTGTGCCTAGCCAGTGTCTAGCCAGTGTCTAGCCTGTGCCTAGCCTGTGCCTAGCCTATGCCTAGCCTGTGTCGAGCCTGTGCCTAGCCTGTGCCTAGCCAGTGCCTAGCCTGAGTCTAGCCTGTGCCTTGCCTGAGACTGGCATGTGCATAGCCTGTGCCTAGCCAGTGTTTCGCCTGTGTCTAGCCTGTGCCTTGCCTGAGACTGGCATGTGCATAGCGTGTGCCTAGCCAGTGTCTAGCCTGTGCATTGCCAGAGACTGCCATGTGCATAGCGTGTGCCTAGCCAGTGTCTAGCCAGTGCCTAGCCTGTGTCTCGCCTGTGTCTAGCCTGTGCCTTGCCTGTGACTGGCATATGCATAGCCTGTGCCTTACCAGTGTCTAGCCTGTGTCTAGCCTGTGTCTTGCCTGTGACTGGCATGTGCATAGCCTGTGCCTAGCCAGTGTCTAGTCTGTGTCTAGCCTGTGCCTAGCCAGTGTCTATCCTGTGTTTAGCCTGTGCCTAGCCTGTGTCTAGCCAGTGTCTAGCTTGTGTCTAGCCTGTGCCTTGCCTGAGATAGGCATGTGCATAACGTGTGCCTAGCCAGTGTCTAGCCAGTGCCTAGCCTGTGCCTAGCCAATGTCTAGCCTTTGTCTAGCCTGTGCATAGCCTGTGTCTAGCCTGTGTCTAGCCTGTGTCTAGCTTGTGTCTAGCCTGTGTCTAGCCTGTGTCTAGCCTGTGCCTAGCCTGTGTCTAGCCTGTGTCTAGCCTGTGTCTAGCCTGTGTCTAGCCTGTGCCTAGACTGTGTCTAGCCTGTGTCTAGCCTGTGTCTAGCCTGTGCCTAGCCAGTGTCTAGCCTGTGTCTAGCCTGTGCCTTGCCTGTGACTGGCATGTGACTGGCATGTGACTGGCATGTGCATAGCCTGTGCCTAGCCAGTGTCTAGCCTGTGTCTAGCCTGTGCCTTGCCTGTGACTGGCATGTGCATAGCCTGTGCCTAGCCAGTGTCTAGCCAGTGCCTAGCCTGTGCCTAGCCTGTGCCTAGCCTGTGTCTAGCCTGTGCCTTGCCTGTGACTGGCATGTGCATAGCCTGTGCCTAGCCTGTGTCTAGCTTGTGTCTAGCCTGTGTCTAGCCTGTGCCTTTCCTGAGACAGGCATGTGCATAGTGTGTGCCTAGCCAGTGTCTAGCCAGTGCCTAGCCTGTGCCTAGCCAGTGTCTAGCCTTTGTCTAGCCTGTGCATAGCCTGTGTCTAGCCTGTGCCTAGCCAGTGTATAGCCTCTGTCCAGCCGGTGTTTAGCCTGTGCCTAGCCTGTGCCTAGCCTGTGACTGGCCTGTGCCTAGCCTGTGCCTAGCTTGTGCCTAGCCTGTGCCTAGCCTGTGCCTAGCCTGTGCCTAGCCTGTGCCTAGCCTGTGCCTAGCCTGTGCCTAGCCTGTGCCTAGCCTGTGCCTAGCCTGTGCCTACCCTGTCCCTAGCCTATACCTAGCCTGTGTCTAGCCTGTGTCTAGCCTGTGTCTAGCCTGTGCCTAGCCTGTGTCAAGCCTGTGTCTAGCCTGTGCCTTGCCTGTGACTGGCATGTGCATAGCCTGTGCCTAGCCAGTGTCTAGCCTGTGTCTAGCCTGTGCCTTGCCTGAGACTGGCATGTGCATAGCGTGTCTAGGAGTTCCTAG
>JAEIFO010000196.1:0-54314 GCA_018903695.1 Zaprionus gabonicus
GGCACAGGCTATGCACATGCCAGTCACATGCCAGTCCAAGCAAGGCACAGGCTAGACACAGGCTAGACACTGGCTAGGCACAGGCTAGACACAGGCTAGACACAGGCTAGACACAGGCTAGACACAGGCTAGACACAGGCTAGACACAGGCTAGACACAGGCTAGACACAGGCTAGGCACAGGCTAGGCACAGGCTAGGCACAGGCTAGACACTGGCTAGGCACACGCTATGCACATGCCAGTCTCTGGCGAGGCACAGGCTAGACACAGGCTAGACACTGGCTAGGCACAGGCTATGCACATGCCAGTCTCAGGCAAGGCACAGGCTAGACACAGGCTAGACACTGGCTAGGCACAGGCTATGCACATGCCAGTCACATGCCAGTCACAAGCAAGGCACAGGCTAGACACAGGCTAGACACTGGCTAGGCACAGGCTAGACACAGGCTAGACACAGGCTAGACACAGGCTAGACACAGGCTAGACACAGGCTAGACACAGGCTAGACACAGGCTAGACACAGGCTAGACACAGGCCAGACACAGGCTAGACACAGGCTAGACACAGGCAAGGCACAGGCTAGACACAGGCTAGGCACTGGCTAGGCACAGGCTAGACACAGGCTAGACACTGGCTAGGCACAGGCTATGCACATGCCAGTCACAGGCAAGGCACAGGCTAGACACAGGCTAGACACAGGCTAGACACAGGCTAGACACTGGCTAGGCACAGGCTAGGCACAGGCTAGGCACAGGCTAGGCACATGGCTAGACACTGGCTAGGCACAGGCTAGACACAGGCTAGACACAGGCTAGACACAGGCTAGACACAGGCTAGACACAGGCTAGACACAGGCTAGACACAGGCTAGACACAGGCTAGACACAGGCTAGGCACAGGCTAGACACAGGCTAGACACAGGCTAGACACAGGCTAGACACAGGCTAGACACAGGCTAGACACAGGCTAGACACAGGCCAGACACAGGCTAGACACAGGCTAGACACAAGCTAGACACAGGCTAGACACAGGCAAGGCACAGGCTAGACACAGGCTAGACACAGGCTAGGCACAGGCTAGGCATGGGCTAGTCACAGGCTAGGCACAGGCTAGAACAGGGCTAGACACAGGCACAGGCTACAGGCCAGGCTCACAGGCTAGCAAGGCGCACAGGCTAGACACACAGGCTAGGCACACAGGCTAGGCACAAAGGCACTGGCTAGACACGGCTAGTAGGCACAGGCTAGCACACTAGGCAAGGCACAGGCTAGGCACAGGCTAGACACTGGCTAGGCACAGGCTAGGCAAAGGCTATACACTGCCAGGCTAGGCACAGGCTAGGCACTGGCTAGACACTGGCTAGGCACACGCTATGCACATGCCTAGTCTCAGGCAAGGCACAGGCTAGACACAGGCTAGACACTGGCTAGGCACAGGCTATGCACATGCCAGTCACAGGCAAGGCACAGGCTAGACACAGGCTAGACACAGGCTAGGACAGGCACAGGCTAGGACACTGGCTAGACACTGGCTAGGCACACGCTATGCACATGCCAGTCTCAGGCAAGGCACAGGCTAGACACAGGCTAGACACTGGCTAGGCACAGGCTATGCACATGCCAGTCACAGGCAAGGCACAGGCTAGACACAGGCTAGACACAGGCTAGGCACAGGCTAGGCACAGGCTAGACACTGGCTAGGCACAGGCTATGCACAGGCCAGTCTCTGGCAAGGCACAGGCTAGACACAGGCTAGACACAGGCTAGACACAGGCTAGACACAGGCTAGACACTGGGACGCTATGCACATGACAGTCTCAGGCAAGGCACAGGCTAGACACAGGCTAGACACTGGCTAGGCACAGGCTATGCACATGCCAGTCACATGCCAGTCACAAGCAAGGCACAGGCTAGACACAGGCTAGGCACAGGCTAGGCACAGGCTAGACACAGGCTAGGCACAGGCTAGGCACAGGCTAGGCACAAGCTAGACACTGGCTAGGCACACGCTATGCACATGCCAGTCTCTGGCAAGGCACAGGCTAGACACAGGCTAGACTTTGGCTAGGCACACGCTATGCACATGCCAGTCTCAGGCTAGACACAGGCTAGACACAGGCTAGACACAGGCTAGATACAGGCTAGACACAGGCTAGACACAGGCTAGACACAGGCTAGGCACAGGCTAGAAACAGGCTACACACAGGCTAGACACAGGCTAGACACAGGCTAGACACAGGGTAGACACAGGCTAGACACAGGCTAAACACAGGCTAGACACAGGCTAGACACAGGCTAGACACAGGCTAGACACATGCCAGACACAGGCTAGACACAGGCTAGACACAGGCTAGACAGAGGCGAGACAAAGGCTAGAAACGGGCTAGACACAGGCTAGACACAGACTAGACACAGGCTGGACACAGGCTAGACACAGGCTAGACACAGGCTAGACACAGGCTAGACACAGGCTAGGCATAGGCTAGGCATAGGCTAGGCACAAGCTTGGCACAGGCTAGGCACAAGCTTGGCACAGGCTAGGCACAGGCCAGTCACAGGCTAGGCATAGGCTAGGCACAGGCTAGACACCGGCTAGATACCGGCTAGACACAGACTGGACACAGGCTAGACAAGGACAGACACAGGCTAGGCACAGGCTAGACACTGGCTATGCACAGGCTAGACAAAGGCTAGACACTGGCTAGGCACAGGCTAGGCACTGGCTAGACACTGGCTAGGCACACGCTATGTACATGCCTGTCTCAGGCAAGGCACAGGCTAGACACAGGCTAGACACTGGCTAGGCACAGGCTATGCACATGCCAGTCACAGGCAAGGCACAGGCTAGACACAGGCTAGACACAGGCTAGGCACAGGCTAGGCACAGGCTAGGCACAGGCTAGGCACAGGCTAAACACAAGCTAAACACAGGCTAGACACAGGCTAGACACAGGCTTGACACAGGCCAGACACAGGCTAGACACAGGCTAGACAGAGGCTAGACAAAGGCTAGACACGGGGCTAGACACAGGCTAGACACAGACTAGACACAGGCTAGACACAGGCTAGACACAGGCACAGGCTAGGCACAGGCTAGGCACAGGCTAGGCACAAGGCACAGGCTAGGCACAAGCTTGGCACAGGCTAGGCACAGGCTAGGAGTCACAGGCTAGGCACAGGCTAGGCACAGGCTAGGACACCGGCTAGATACCGGCTAGACACAGACTGACCAGACACAGGCTAGACAGAGGCTATACACTGGCTAGGCACAGGCTAGACACTGGCTATGCACAGGCTAGAAAAAGGCTATACACTGGCTAGGCACAGGCTAGGCACTGGCTAGACACTGGCTAGGCACACGCTATGTACATGCCTGTCTCAGGCAAGGCACAGGCTAGACACAGGCTAGACACTGGCTAGGCACAGGCTATGCACATGCCAGTCACAGGCAAGGCACAGGCTAGACACAGGCTAGACACAGGCTAGGCACAGGCTAGGCACAGGCTAGGCACAGGCTAGGCACTGGCTAGGCACACGCTATGCACATGCCAGTCTCAGGCAAGGCACAGGCTAGACACAGGCTAGACACTGGCTAGGCACAGGCTATGCACTTGCCAGTCACAGGCAAGGCACAGGCTAGACACAGGCTAGACACAGGCTAGACACAGGCTAGACACAGGCTAGACACAAGCTAGACACAGGCTAGACACAGGCTAGACACAGGCTAGACACAGGCTAGACACAGGCTAGACACAGGCTAGACAAAGGCTAGACACAGGCTAGACACAAGCTAGACACAGGCTAGGCATAGGCTAGGTACAGGCTAGCCACAGGCTAGGCACAGGCCAGTCACAGGCTAGGCACAGGCTAGACACTGGCTAGGCACAGGCTATGCACATGCCAGTCACAGGCAAGGTACAGGCTAGACACAGGCTAGACACAGGCTAGACACAGGCTAGACACAGGCTAGGCACAGGCTAGGCACAGGCTAGGCACAGACTAGGCACTGGCTAGACACTGGCTAGGCACACGCTATGCACATGCCAGTCTCAGGCAAGGCACAGGCTAGACACAGGCTGGACACTGGCTAGGCACAGGCTATGCACATGCCAGTCACAGGCAAGGCACAGGCTAGACACGGGCTAGACACAGGCTAGGCACAGGCTAGACACTGGCTAGACACTGGCTAGGCACACGCTATGCACATGCCAGTCTCTGGCAAGGCACAGGCTAGACACAGGCTAGACACTGGCTAGGCACACGCTATGCACATGACAGTCTCAGGCAAGGCACAGGCTAGACACAGGCTAGACACTGGCTAGGCACAGGCTATGCACATGCCAGTCACATGCCAGTCACAAGCAAGGCACAGGCTAGACACAGGCTAGGCACAGGCTAGGCACAGGCTAGACACAGGCTAGGCACAGGCTAGGCACAGGCTAGGCACTAGCTAGACACTGGCTAGGCACACGCTATGCACATGCCAGTCTCTGGCAAGGCACAGGCTAGACACAGGCTAGACTTTGGCTAGGCACACGCTATGCACATGCCAGTCTCAGGCTAGACACAGGCTAGACACATGCTAGACACAGGCTAGATACAGGCTAGACACAGGCTAGACACAGGCTAGACACAGGCTAGGCACAGGCTAGAAACAGGCTACACACAGGCTAGACACAGGCTAGACACAGGCTAGACACAGGGTAGACACAGGCTTGACACAAGCTAAACACAGGCTAGACACAGGCTAGACACAGGCTAGACACAGGCTAGACACATGCCAGACACAGGCTAGACACAGGCTAGACACAGGCTAGACAGAGGCTAGACAAAGGCTAGAAACGGGCTAGACACAGGCTAGACACAGACTAGACACAGGCTGGACACAGGCTAGACACAGGCTAGACACAGGCTAGACACAGGCTAGACACAGGCTAGGCATAGGCTAGGCATAGGCTAGGCACAGGCTAGGCACAGGCTAGGCACAAGCTTGGCACAGGCTAGGCACAGGCCAGTCACAGGCTAGGCATAGGCTAGGCACAGGCTAGACACCGGCTAGATACCGGCTAGACACAGACTGGACACAGGCTAGACAGAGGCTATACACTGGCTTGGCACAGGCTAGACACTGGCTATGCACAGGCTAGAAAAAGGCTATACACTGGCTAGGCACAGGCTAGGCACTGGCTAGACACTGGCTAGGCACACGCTATGTACATGCCTGTCTCAGGCAAGGCACAGGCTAGACACAGGCTAGACACTGGCTAGGCACAGGCTATGCACATGCCAGTCACAGGCAAGGCACAGGCTAGACACAGGCTAGACACAGGCTAGGCACAGGCTAGGCACAGGCTAGGCACAGGCTAGGCACAGGCTAAACACAAGCTAAACACAGGCTAGACACAGGCTAGACACAGGCTTGACACATGCCAGACACAGGCTAGACACAGGCTAGACACAGGCTAGACAGAGGCTAGACAAAGGCTAGAAACGGGCTAGACACAGGCTAGACACAGACTAGACACAGGCTGGACACAGGCCAGACACAGGCTAGACACAGGCTAAACACAGGCTAGGCACAGGCTAGGCATAGGCTAGGCATAGGCTAGGCATAGGCTAGGCACAGGCTAGCCACAGGCTAGGCACAGGCCAGGCACAGGCTAGGCACAGGCTAGGCACAGGCTAGGCACAGGCTAGGCACAGGCTAGGCACAGGCTAGGCACAGGCTAGGCACAGGCTAGGCACAAGCTTGGCACAGTCTAGGCACAAGCTTGGCACAGGCTAGGCACAGGCCAGTCACAGGCTAGGCACAGGCTAGGCACAGGCTAGACACCGGCTAGATACCGGCTAGACACAGACTAGACACAGGCTAGACACTGGCTATGCACAGGCTAGAAAAAGGCTATACACTGGCTAGGCACAGGCTAGGCACTGGCTAGACACTGGCTAGGCACACGCTATGTACATGCCTGTCTCAGGCAAGGCACAGGCTAGACACAGGCTAGACACTGGCTAGGCACAGGCTATGCACATGCCAGTCACAGGCAAGGCACAGGCTAGACACAGGCTAGACACAGGCTAGGCACAGGCTAGGCACAGGCTAGGCACAGGCTAGGCACAGGCTAGGCACTGGCTAGGCACACGCTATGCTCATGCCAGTCTCAGGCAAGGCACAGGCTAGACACAGGCTAGACACTGGCTAGGCACAGGCTAAGCACATGCCAGTCACAGGCAAGGCACAGGCTAGACACAGGCTAGACACAAGCTAGACACAGGCTAGACACAGGCTAGACACAAGCTAGACACAGGCTAGACACAGGCTAGACACAGGCTAGACACAGGCTAGACACAGGCTAGACAAAGGCTAGACACAGGCTAGACACAAGCTAGACACAGGCTAGGCATAGGCTAGGCACAGGCTAGCCACAGGCTAGGCACAGGCCAGTCACAGGCTAGGCACAGGCTAGACACTGGCCAGGCACAGGCTATGCACATGCCAGTCACAGGCAAGGCACAGGCTAGACACAGGCTAGACACAGGCTAGACACAGGCTAGACACAGGCTAGGCACAGGCTAGGCACAGGCTAGGCACAGACTAGGCACTGGCTAGACACTGGCTAGGCACACGCTATGCACATGCCAGTCTCAGGCAAGGCACAGGCTAGACACAGGCTAGGCACTGGCTAGGCACAGGCTATTCACATGCCAGTCACAGGCAAGGCACAGGCTAGACAAAGGCTAGACACAGGCTAGGCACAAGCTAGGCACAGGCTAGGCACAGGCCAGTCACAGGCTAGGCACAGGCTAGGCACAGGCTAGACACCGGCTGGACACAAGCTAGGCACAGGCTAGGCACAGGCCAGTCACAGGCTAGGCACAGGCTAGACACCGGCTGGACACCGGCTAGACACAGACTAGACACAGGCTAGACAGAGGCTATACACTGGCTAGGCACAGGCTAGACACAGGCTATGCACAGGCTAGACAAAGGCTAGACACTGGCTAGGCACAGGCTAGGCACTGGCTAGACACTGGCTAGGCACACGCTATGCACATGCCTGTCTCAGGCAAGGCACAGGCTAGACACAGGCTAGGCACAGGCTATGCACATTTCAGTCACAGGCAAGGCACAGGCTAGACAAAGGCTAGACACAGGCTAGGCACAGGCTAGGCACAGGCTAGGCACTGGCTAGACACTGGCTAGGCACACGCTATGCACATGCCTGTCTCAGGCAAGGCACAGGCTAGACACAGGCTAGACACTGGCTAGGCACACGCTATGCACATGCCTGTCTCAGGCAAGGCACAGGCTAGACACAGGGTAGACACAGGCTAGGCACAGGCTATGCACATTTCAGTCACAGGCAAGGCACAGTCTAGACAAAGGCTAGACACAGGCTAGGCACAGGCTAGGCACAGGCTAGGCACTGGCTAGACACTGGCTAGGCACACGCTATGCACATGCCTGTCTCAGGCAAGGCACAGGCTAGACACAGGCTAGACACTGGCTAGGCACTGGCTAGGCACAGGCTATGCACATGCCAGTCACATGCCAGTCACAAGCAAGGCACAGGCTTGACACAGGCTAGGCACAGGCTAGGCACAGGCTAGGCACTAGCTAGACACTGGCTAGGCACACACTATGCACATGCCAGTCTCTGGCAAGGCACAGGCTAGACACAGGCTAGACACTGGCTAGGCACACGCTATGTACATGCCAGTCTCAGGCAAGGCACAGGATAGACACAGGCTAGACACAGGCTAGACACAGGCTAGGCACGGGCTAGACGCAAGCTAGACTCAGGCTACATACAGGCTAGACACAGGCTAGACACAGGCTAGACTCAAGCTAGACACAGGCTAGACTCAGGCTAGACACAGGCTAGACAAAGGCTAGACACAGGCTAGACACAGGCTAGACACAGGCTAGACAGGCTAGACACAGGCTAGACACAGGCTAGACACTGGCTAGGCACAGGCTAGGCACAGGCTAGGCACTGGCTAGACACTGGCTAGGCATACGCTATGCACATGCCTGTCTCAGGCAATGCACATGCTAGACACAGGGTAGGCACAGGCTAGGCACAGGCTAGGCACAGGCTAGGCACTGGCTAGACACTGGCTAGGCTCAGGCTAGACACAGGCTAGACACAAGCTAGACACAGGCTAGACACAGGCTAGACACAGGCTATACACAGGCTAGGCACAGGCTAGACACAGGCTAGACACAGGCTAGACACAGGCTAGACACAGGCTAGACACAGGCTAGACACAGGCTTGACACAAGCTAAACACAGGCTAGACACAGGCTAGACACAGGCTAGACACAGGCTAGACACAGGCTAAACACATGCCAGACACAGGCTAGACACAGGCTAGACACAGGCTAGACACAGGCTAGACACAGGCTAGACAAAGGCTAGACACGGGCTAGACACAGGCTAGACACAGACTAGACAGAGGCTACACACTGGCTAGGCACAGGCTAGACACAGACTAGGCACTGGCTAGACACTGGCTAGGCACACGCTATGCACATGCCAGTCTCAGGCAAGGCACAGGCTAGACACAGGCTAGACACTGGCTAGGCACAGGCTATGCACATGCCAGTCACAGGCAAGGCACAGGCTAGACACAGGATAGGCACAGGCTAGACACAGGCTAGACACAGGCTAGGCACAGGCTATGCACATGCCAGTCACTGGCAACGCACAGGCTAGACACAGGCTAGACACAGGCTAGGCACAGGCTAGGCACTGGCTAGGCACAGGCTAGACACAGGCTAGACACAGGCTAGACACAGGCTAGACACAGGCTAGACACAGGCTAGACACAGGCTAGACACTGGCTGGGCACAGGCTAGACACTGGCTAGACACTGGCTGGGCACAGGCTAGACACTGGCTAGGCACAGGCTAGACACAGGCTAGACACAGGCTAGACACAGGCTAGACACTGGCTGGGCACAGGCTAGACACTGGCTAGACACTGGCTAGACACAGGCTAGACACAGGCTAGACACGGGCTAGACGCAAGCTAGACACAGGCTAGATACAGGCTAGACACAGGCTAGACACAGGCTAGACACAGGCTAGAAAGGCTAGACACAGGCTAGACACAGGCTAGACACAGGCTAGACACTGGCTAGGCACAGGCTAGGCACTGGCTAGACACTGGCTAGGCATACGCTATGCACATGCCTGTCTCAGGCAATGCACAGGCTGGACACAGGCTAGGCACAGGCTAGGCACAGGCTAGGCACTGGCTAGACACTGGCTAGGCTCAGGCTAGATACAGGCTAGACACAAGCTAGACACAGGCTAGACACAGGCTAGACTCAGGCTAGACACAGGCTAGACACAGGCTAGACACAGGCTAGACACATGCTAGACACAGGCTAGACACAGGCTAGACACAGGCTAGACACAGGCTAGACACATGCCAGACACAGGCTAGACACAGGCTAGACACAGGCTAGACACAGGCTAGACAAAGGCTAGACACGGGCTAGACACAGGCTAGACACAGACTAGACACAGGCTGAACACAGGCTAGACACAGGCTAGACACAGGCTAGACACAGGCTAGACACAGGCTAGACACAGGCTAGGCAAAGGCTAGGCATAGGCTAGGCACAGGCTAGGCACAGGCTAGCCACAGGCTAGCCACAGGCTAGGCACAGGCTAGGCACAGGCTAGGCACAGGCTAGGCACAGGCTAGGCACAGGCTAGGCACAAGCTAGGCACAGGCTAGGCACAGGCCAGTCACAGGCTAGGCACAGGCTAGGCACAGGCTAGACACCGGCTAGACACCGGCTAGACACAGACTAGACACAGGCTAGACAGAGGCTATACACTGGCTAGGCACAGGCTAGACACTGGCTATGCACAGGCTAGAAAAAGGCTATACACTGGCTAGGCACAGGCTAAGCACTGGCTAGACACTGGCTAGGCACACGCTATGCACATGCCTGTCTCAGGCAAGGCACAGGCTAGACACAGGCTAGACACTGGCTAGGCACAGGCTATGGACATGCCAGTCACAGGCAAGGCACAGGCTAGACACAGGCTAGGCACAGGCTAGGCATAGGCTAGGCACAGGCTAGGCACAGGCTAGGCACAGGCTAGGCACAGGCTAGGCACAGGCTAGGCACTGGCTAGACACTGGCTAGGCACACGCTATGCACATGCCAGTCTCAGGCAAGGCACAGGCTAGACACAGGCTAGACACTGGCTAGGCACAGGCTATGCACATGCCAGTCACAGGCAAGGCACAGGCTAGACACAGGCTAGACACAGGCTAGGCACAGGCTAGACACTGGCTAGACACTGGCTAGGCACACGCTATGCACATGCCAGTCTCTGGCAAGGCACAGGCTAGACACAGGCTAGACACAGGCTAGACACTGGCTAGGCACACGCTATGCACATGCCAGTCTCAGGCAAGGCACAGGCTAGACACAGGCTAGACACTGGCTAGGCACAGGCTATGCACATGCCAGTCACATGCCAGTCACAAGCAAGGCACAGGCTAGACACAGGCTAGGCACAGGCTAGGCACAGGCTAGACACAGGCTAGGCACAGGCTAGGCACAGGCTAGGCACAGGCTAGGCACAGGCTAGGCACAGGCTAGGCACTAGCTAGACACTGGCTAGGCACACGCTATGCACATGCCAGTCTCTGGCAAAACACAGGCTAGACACAGGCTAGACACTGGCTAGGCACACGCTATGCACATGCCAGTCTCAGGCTAGACACAGGCTAGACACATGCTAGACACAGGCTAGACACAGGCTAGACACAGGCTAGACACAGGCTAGACACAGGCTAGACACAGGCTAGACACAGGCTAGGCACAGGCTAGACACAGGCTACACACAGGCTAGACACAGGCTAGACACAGGCTAGACACAGGCTAGACACAGGCTAGACACAGGCTTGATACAAGCTAAACACAGGCTAGACACAGGCTAGACACAGGCTAGACACAGGCTAGACACAGGCTAGACACTTGCCAGACACAGGCTAGACACAGGCTAGACACAGGCTAGACAGAGGCTAGACAAAGGCTAGAAACGGGCTAGACACAGGCTAGACACAGACTAGACACAGGCTGGACACAGGCTAGACACAGGCTAGACACAGGCTAGGCATAGGCTAGGCACAGGCTAGGCACAGGCTAGGCACAGGCTAGGCACTAGCTAGACACTGGCTAGGCACACGCTATGCACATGCCAGTCTCTGGCAAAACACAGGCTAGACACAGGCTAGACACTGGCTAGGCACACGCTATGCACATGCCAGTCTCAGGCTAGACACAGGCTAGACACATGCTAGACACAGGCTAGACACAGGCTAGACACAGGCTAGACACAGGCTAGACACAGGCTAGACACAGGCTAGACACAGGCTAGACACAGGCTAGACACAGGCTTGATACAAGCTAAACACAGGCTAGACACAGGCTAGACACAGGCTAGACACAGGCTAGACACAGGCTAGACACTTGCCAGACACAGGCTAGACACAGGCTAGACACAGGCTAGACAGAGGCTAGACAAAGGCTAGAAACGGGCTAGACACAGGCTAGACACAGACTAGACACAGGCTGGACACAGGCTAGACACAGGCTAGACACAGGCTAGACACAGGCTAGACACAGGCTAGGCATAGGCTAGGCATAGGCTAGGCACAGGCTAGCCACAGGCTAGGCACAGGCTAGGCACAGGCTAGGCACTAGCTAGACACTGGCTAGGCACACGCTATGCACATGCCAGTCTCTGGCAAAACACAGGCTAGACACAGGCTAGACACTGGCTAGGCACACGCTATGCACATGCCAGTCTCAGGCTAGACACAGGCTAGACACATGCTAGACACAGGCTAGACACAGGCTAGACACAGGCTAGACACAGGCTAGACACAGGCTAGACACAGGCTAGGCACAGGCTAGACACAGGCTAGACACAGGCTTGATACAAGCTAAACACAGGCTAGACACAGGCTAGACACAGGCTAGACACAGGCTAGACACAGGCTAGACACTTGCCAGACACAGGCTAGACACAGGCTAGACACAGGCTAGACAGAGGCTAGACAAAGGCTAGAAACGGGCTAGACACAGGCTAGACACAGACTAGACACAGGCTGGACACAGGCTAGACACAGGCTAGACACAGGCTAGACACAGGCTAGACACAGGCTAGGCATAGGCTAGGCATAGGCTAGGCACAGGCTAGCCACAGGCTAGGCACAGGCTAGGCACAGGCTAGGCACAGGCTAGGCACAGGCTAGGCACAGGCTAGGCACAGGCTAGGCACAGGCTAGGCACAGGCTAGGCACAGGCTAGGCACAGGCTAGGCACAGGCTAGGCACAGGCTAGGCACAGGCTAGGCACAGGCTAGGCACAGGCTAGGCACAAGCTAGGCACAGGCTAGGCACAAGCTTGGCACAGGCTAGGCACAGGCCAGTCACAGGCTAGGCACAGGCTAGGCACAGGCTAGACACCGGCTAGACACCGGCTAGACACAGACTAGACACAGGCTAGACAGAGGCTATACACTGGCTAGGCACAGGCTAGACACAGGCTAGACACAGGCTAGACACTTGCCAGACACAGGCTAGACACAGGCTAGACACAGGCTAGACAGAGGCTAGACAAAGGCTAGAAACGGGCTAGACACAGGCTAGACACAGACTAGACACAGGCTGGACACAGGCTAGACACAGGCTAGACACAGGCTAGACACAGGCTAGACACAGGCTAGACACAGGCTAGGCATAGGCTAGGCATAGGCTAGGCACAGGCTAGCCACAGGCTAGGCACAGGCTAGGCACAGGCTAGGCACAGGCTAGGCACAGGCTAGGCACAGGCTAGGCACAGGCTAGGCACAGGCTAGGCACAGGCTAGGCACAGGCTAGGCACAGGCTAGGCACAGGCTAGGCACAGGCTAGGCACAGGCTAGGCACAGGCTAGGCACAGGCTAGGCACAGGCTAGGCACAGGCTAGGCACAAGCTTGGCACAGGCTAGGCACAAGCTTGGCACAGGCTAGGCACAAGCTTGGCACAGGCTAGGCACAGGCCAGTCACAGGCTAGGCACAGGCTAGGCACAGGCTAGACACCGGCTAGACACCGGCTAGACACAGACTAGACACAGGCTAGACAGAGGCTATACACTGGCTAGGCACAGGCTAGACACTGGCTATGCAAAGGCTAGAAAAAGGCTATACACTGGCTAGGCACAGGCTAGGCACTGGCTAGACACTGGCTAGGCACACGCTATGCACATGCCTGTCTCAGGCAAGGCACAGGCTAGACACTGGCTAGGCACAGGCTATGCACATGCCAGTCACAGGCAAGGCACAGGCTAGACACAGGCTAGACACAGGCTAGGCACAGGCTAGGCACAGGCTAGGCACAGGCTAGGCACTGGCTAGACACTGGCTAGGCACACGCTATGCACATGCCAGTCTCAGGCAAGGCACAGGCTAGACACAGGCTAGACACTGGCTAGGCACAGGCTATGCACATGCCAGTCACAGGCAAGGCACAGGCTAGACACAGGCTAGACACAGGCTAGGCACAGGCTAGACACTGGCTAGACACTGGCTAGGCACACGCTATGCACAGGCTAGGCACAGGCTAGGCACAGGCAAGGCACAGGCTAGACACAGGCTAGACACAGGATAGGCACAGGCTAGACACTGGCTAGACACTGGCTAGGCACACGTTATGCACATGCCAGTCTCTGGCAAGGCACAGGCTAGACACAGGCTAGACACTGGCTAGGCACACGCTATGTACATGCCAGTCTCAGGCAAGGCACAGGCTAGACACAGGCTAGACACTGGCTAGGCACAGGCTATGCACATGCCAGTCACATGCCAGTCACATGCCAGTCACAAGCAAGGCACAGGCTTGACACAGGCTAGGCACAGGCTAGGCACAGGCTAGGCACTAGCTAGACACTGGCTAGGCACACGCTATGCACATGCCAGTCTCTGGCAAGGCACAGGCTATATAAACTTTCTCTTCAAGTGAACAGACGCGTTTTTCTTTTGCTCCCCGAAATTTTCTTTATTTCTTTGAACAACCGGTGTTCTATGTAACAAAAGCTTATTAATACTTCTTGTAGTGTTTTTTCTTATTCTTTTGCTGCAGAATCTGTTCACTCGCGAGTGCTTTTCTATTAAATTAGTCAAACATTTGTGTTTGGTAATTTGGGAATTGGTTTGCAATTTGCTTCTTTGTTTACATCAACTCTTTGTAGCTTTGTTGTTGCATTGCTTGGTAGCTTGATCTATTTTTAGATTCTGTCGTGAGCGCGCTTACTCTCTTCTGTTCGCTCTCTCTCTCCTACTTTCGTCTGCGCTGTGCATTTGTTGTTGCAGTTACTGTAACGACAGCTAACGCTCTCGCCTATTTAGCATTTGCTCTCTTTTTTTCGTACATAGTTTACTCCTAGTTTTTTTCTAACGTTTTATTTGGCTACTCTTTTACAGTGGTGTCTTATTATAATATAATGGAAGGACATCTTATTTGTGCTGTTAAAACCTGCAAAGGTGAGATTACGTGTGCTCAGCCAAGTATCTTATGTTGGCTGTGTGATAATGTTGTACATGCCAAATGTGTCAACGTCACTGGTTCAACTGCTGATGCTTTGGCTAAGCGCAGTGGGCTGCACTATTGTTGCGAGGAGTGTCGTGAGGTGCAGAACGAAATGAGAGCCTTCATGCGGCAGACACGGAAAGGCTTTAAGGAATTGTTTAGTGGTTTTCGTACGCTATCTAAACAGTTCTCTAAGCTGGACTCGGACTTTAATGGCCTTCAGCTGTTAAATGAGTCCCCGAAGCGCAAAAAATCAACGCGCAAAGAAGAGACCATGTCTGCTGCTGTTCCGCCACCAAACGTAGCTCAGCCTAGTACTCCGTTGACACAGCCGGTCACCACATCGGTGGTAACGAGATCGGCGGCTCAGAAAAATTCGGTTTCCGAATGTGTCAACAGTGAGTCTTCGCAGCCAGTGACGCCAAAAATCCCTACCATTTTAGCTCCTGCCTCAATACCTGTGTCTGCTTCACCCAGGGCAACAACCACTGCTTCTTTATCAGTGGTGCCCACGCCTCTTGTAGGGATTCCCCCGAGGAAACAAATCTTTGTTTCCAGGCTTGCCCCTGATCTCACATCTGATGATGTTATGGCTTTTATTCAAGCCAAAATACAAGCCGCTGAGATTAAGGTGGAAAAATTTAAGTTCTCTTATGAACGGGACGTATCATCCTTTAAACTTTGTGTCCCTAACGATTGCTTTAACCACATATGCACGCCTGATTTTTTGGCCAGCTCATATCGTGGTTAAAGAATTCGAGGCAAAGAAAAAAAAGAATCGGCCCCCGATTAGACTTACTTTGCCAAACCAGACCACTGCGCCCAATAAGACGACAAAAAACTAAACTCTTATCTTTCTTTCTCCTATCAAAATGTGAGAGGCCTTCGTAGCAAACTTTCAACTTTCTTTATGAATAGTCTTTCATTTACTTCTCAGTTTTTGGTATTAACAGAGACTTGGTTAAAACCGGAAATCCTAAGCTCCGAGGTTTTACCAAGTAAGTACACTATTTACAGGCGTGATAGAACTGATCGACGTGGTGGTGGCGTTCTTGTTGCAGTAGACTCCACCATTGCATCAGATTTTATACAGCCGGAGGTTCAATATGATATTGAATTTATTTGTGTAAAACTATACCTTCCCGGCTTTTTCTTATATATAACCTGCTCATATATTCCGCCGTCATCGGAATCATCAGTCTATTCGCAGCATTTGTCTGCAATTAAGACTGTATTTAACCTGTTATCAGACAGGGATCAGTTCATAGTCCTTGGGGACTTTAATATTCCTGACTGCAATTGGACACCTAGTCCTGAGGAATATTCTCTATTGCCTTCCCATCAGCACGATCTCTTCGATGGACTGTTTGACATGTCATTGTCGCAGGTCAATCATGTTCTTAACTCCATGAAAAGATCGCTGGATCTATGTTTCGTTTCTGATCCATCTAAGGTAATTTTAAATAGGGCCCAACCCCTCTCTGTACCTGAAGATCCATACCATCCCACCCTCGAAGTCAATTTCGATTTGGGATATTATTCTTTGACTAAGAGTAACACTAATAGTAAGCGTGTGCGCTGTTTCAGAAAAGCAGACTTCCTATTATTAAATAACCTTATTTCTAACTTTGACTGGTCTAATCTTCACCTGTGCACTGATATGGCAGTAGCCATAAAAGTCTTTTATAGGACCATTAATTCATTCTTTGATATATGTGTTCCGAGATTCTATCCGACAGCCTCAAGTAAGCCCCCCGTGGTTTACAAAAGAGCTGTCACGCCTAAAGAATTTAAAGAACGCCTTATTTAAAAAATATAAACTTAAACACTCTTCTTTATTCTTTTCTCGCTATTTAACTGCTCGGTCAAACTTCACCGTGCTTAACGCCAAGTGTTATAAAAATTATTTAAACCGTTGTAGGGCTCAGTTTTTTCAAAACCCCAAACAGTTTTATAATTTTGTTAACATGAAGCGTAAATCAGCGGCTTTTCCATGTAAATTGGAATTTGAAAATGCTATTGCAGACACGGATCAGGCCATGGCCGATATGTTTGCAAGGTTTTTTCAAACTACTTATTTACCTGCCACCCATAACACTCAGTCATATCCTTATAATATCCCATGTTCGAATGGTATCTTCACTCCACTTTTGAATGAAAGTTCAATTGCTAGGGATCTTCACTTGGTTACACCACTTTACTCGCCAGGCCCCGACGGAATTCCCGCGTGCGTACTACGGTTCTGTGCTAATTCCTTGAGTAAGCCATTGCTTAAACTATTCTCGCTGTCCTTAGAAACTTCTTTTTTTCCTTCCATTTGGAAGGAATCATTCATTATTCCCTTACTCAAAAAGGGCAGCAAGTCGGATGCAACTAACTATAGAGGCATCTCTAAGCTATCGGCCATACCTAAATTCTTCGAGAATGTCTTAACCCCTCACTTGCAGCACTTTTGTAGATCCATCATTTCCCCTTGTCAACACGGATTCATCAAACGTCGTTCCACTACGACAAATTTACTTGAGCTGACATCCTTTGTAGTACAGGGATTTCAGCAAAATCTTCAAACTGATGTCATTTATACTGATTTCAGTAAAGCTTTTGACTCAGTAAATCATTCCCTCCTATCAGAAAAGCTTAAACTTCTTGGTTTCTCACCTAAACTTCTTAGTTGGATTGTTAGTTATCTGACTGACAGAACCCAAATGGTACTTTTTAAAGATTGCCTTTCAAACCCACTTCATGCCACCTCTGGTGTTCCTCAAGGGAGTCATTTAGGTCCCCTTCTATTCACTCTTTTCATCAATGACCTTCCGCTTGTCATACGATCTGCTCGCACTCTTATGTATGCAGATGATGTAAAGCTGTGTTTTCAACTTAAAGATGCCTTCTGTCACTCTTACTTACAAGCTGACCTAGATAGTTTTCAATCATGGTGCCGTGTAAATTTATTAATTCTGAATAGTTCTAAATGCAAGCTGATGACATTCTACCGAACCAACCCTGAGTTGGTATCCTATACACTTTGTGGTTGTGCCTTAGAAAGAATTGCCTTAGTTGACGATCTTGGTATCCGTCTGGACCGTAAACTTAAGTTTTCGGAACATATTTCTACAATGGTCAATAAGGCTATGGGAATACTTGGCTTTATTAAGCGATGGTCTAAGGAGTTTGACGATCCTTATCTAACAAAGAGCCTTTATACCTCACTTGTTCGTCCAATTTTGGAGTACGGATCATGCGTTTGGTGTCCTCAGTATTCGATTCACAGGGACCGTATTGAATCCGTACAAAAGAACTTTTTAATTTTCGCCTTGCGAGGTCTCAACTGGGATGTAGATATAAGACTTCCTCCTTATACAAATAGACTTAGATTACTTAATTTACCGTCCTTAGCTAACCGTAGAACTATGCTTGGTGTAGTTTTTATGAATAACCTTATCCAATTGGACGTTGAGAGTGTTGATCTGGTTAGCCAGTTAAACTTCGCCGTCCCATGTAGAATTACCCGTAATTACTTACCACTAACTCTTCCTGATTGTAGATCGAACTATGCCCTGCATGAACCATTCAGGGTATTATGTTCTGATTTTAATAAGTACTCCTTCATATTAACAAATACTGACTCTGTACCAGCCTTAAAATTAAAACTTTTGTCCTACCTAGGTAGAAGTCGAAACGCCTGTCTATTTTTTCTTAGCTTCTATTTCTGCATGCTCGCGTTTATGACACTGCCCCTCGGTCGGTTGGGCATGTCTTAACATATACTAACTTTTTACTAATACTATTAACTCTTCTGATCTGATTGGGTTTTTCTGGGTTTTCCCCATTTTTTCCGCAACAAATGTTGGATCGGTTATATCTTTGTCTATCCCAGATTAAATTAAATTAAATTAAATTAAAATTAAATTTAATAAAATTAAAATAATCTTAGATCTTTTATATGCTTTATATATACTTTATGCTTACATTTTTATAAATTTTTCACTTATTAATTGTTCTTTTGTCAATTCAGTCGACTGCATTTAGTTGACTTTAAATTAATTAAATAAAAATAAAAATAAATAGACACAGGCTAGACACTGGCTAGGCACACGCTATGCACATGACAGTCTCAGGCAAGGCACAGGCTAGAAACAGGCTAGACACTGGCTAGGCACAGGCTATGCACATGCCAGTCACATGCCAGTGACAGGCAAGGCACAGGCTAGACACAGGCTAGACACAGGCTAGACACAGGCTAGGCACAGGCTAGACACAGGCTAGACACAGGCTAGACACAGGCTAGACACAGGCTAGACACAGGCTAGACACAGGCTAGGCACAAGCTAGGCACAGGCTAGGCACAGGCCAGTCACAGGCTAGGCACAGGCTAGGCACAGGCTAGACACCGGCTGGACACAAGCTAGGCACAGGCTAGGCACAGGCCAGTCACAGGCTAGGCATAGGCTAGGCACAGGCTAGACACCGGCTGGACACCGGCTAGACACAGACTAGACACAGGCCAGACAGAGGCTATACACTGGCTAGGCACAGGCTAGACACAGGCTATGCACAGGCTAGACACAGGCTAGACAAAGGCTAGACACAGGCTAGGCACAGGCTAGGCACAGGCTAGGCACAGGCTAGGCACTGGCTAGGCACTGGCTAGACACAGGCTAGGCACAGGCTATTCACATGCCAGTCACAGGCAATGCACAGGCTAGACACAGGCTAGACAATCGCTAGACACTGGCTAGGCACAGGCTAGGCACTGGCTAGACACTGGCTAGGCACACGCTATGCACATGCCAGTCTCAGGCAAGGCACAGGCTAGACACAGGCTAGGCACTGGCTAGGCACAGGCTATTCACATGCCAGTCACAGGCAAGGCACAGGCTAGACAAAGGCTAGACACAGGCTAGGCACAAGCTAGGCACAGGCTAGGCACAGGCTAGGCACAGGCCAGTCACAGGCTAGGCACAGGCTAGGCACAGGCTAGACACCGGCTGGACACAAGCTAGGCACAGGCTAGGCACAGGCCAGTCACAGGCTAGGCACAGGCTAGGCACAGGCTAGGCACAGGCTAGACACCGGCTGGACACCGGCTAGACACAGACTAGACACAGGCTAGACAGAGGCTATACACTGGCTAGGCACAGGCTAGACACAGGCTATGCACAGGCTAGACACAGGCTAGACAAAGGCTAGACACAGGCTAGACACAGGCTAGGCACAGGCTAGGCACAGGCTAGGCACTGGCTAGACACTGGCTAGGCACACGCTATGCACATGCCTGTCTCAGGCAAGGCACAGGCTAGACACAGGCTAGGCACTGGCTAGGCACAGGCTATTCACATGCCAGTCACAGGCAATGCACAGGCTAGACACAGGCTAGACAATCGCTAGACACTGGCTAGGCACAGGCTAGGCACTGGCTAGACACTGGCTAGGCACACGCTATGCACATGCCAGTCTCAGGCAAGGCACAGGCTAGACACAGGCTAGGCACTGGCTAGGCACAGGCTATTCACATGCCAGTCACAGGCAAGGCACAGGCTAGACACAGGCTAGACAATCGCTAGACACTGGCTAGGCACAGGCTAGGCACTGGCTAGGCACACGCTATGTACATGCCAGTCTCAGGCAAGGTACAGGCTAGACACAGGCTAGACACTGGCTAGGCACAGGCTATGCACATGCCAGTCACATGCCAGTCACAAGCAAGGCACAGGCTAGACACAGGCTAGGCACAGGCTAGGCACAGGCTAGGCACTAGCTAGACACTGGCTAGGCACACGCTATGCACATGCCAGTCTCTGGCAAGGCACAGGCTAGACACAGGCTAGACACTGGCTAGGCACACGCTATGCACATGCCAGTCTCAGGCAAGGCACAGGCTAGACACAGGCTATACACTGGCTAGGCACACGCTATGCACATGACAGTCTCAGGCAAGGCACAGGCTAGACACAGGCTAGACACTGGCTAGACACAGGCTATGCACATGCCAGTCACATGCCAGTCACAGGCAAGGCACAGGCTAGACACAGGCTAGACACAGGCTAGACACAGGCTAGACACAGGCTATACACTGGCTAGGCACACGCTATGCACATGACAGTCTCAGGCAAGGCACAGGCTAGACACAGGCTAGACACTGGCTAGGCACAGGCTATGCACATGCCAGTCACATGCCAGTCACAGGCAAGGCACAGGCTAGACACAGGCTAGACACAGACTAGACACTGGCTAGGCACACGCTATGCACATTCCAGTCTCAGGCAAGGCACAGGCTAGACACAGGCTAGACACTGGCTAGGCACACGCTATGCACATGACAGTCTCAGGCAAGGCACAGGCTAGACACAGGCTAGACACAAGCTAGACACAGGCTAGACACAGGCTAGACACAGGCTAGACACAAGCTAGACACAGGCTAGACACAGGCTAGACACAGGCTAGACACAGGCTAGACACAGGCTAGACACAGGCTAGACACAGGCTAGACACAGGCTAGACACAGGCTAGACACAGGCTAGGCACAGACACAGGCTAGGCACTAGGCTAGACACAGGCTAGCCACAGGCTAGGCACAGGCCAGTCACAGGCTAGGCACAGGCTAGACACTGGCTAGGCACAGGCTATGCACATGCCAGTCACAGGCAAGGCACAGGCTAGACACAGGCTAGACACAGGCTAGGCACAGGCTAGGCACAGGCTAGACACAGGCTAGGCACACGCTAGGCACATGCCAGTCACAGGCAAGGCACAGGCTAGACACAGGCTAGACACTGGCTAGGCACACGCTATGCACATGCCAGTCTCAGGCAAGGCACAGGCTAGACAAAGGCTAGACACAGGCTAGGCACAAGCTAGGCACAGGCTAGGCACAGGCCAGTCACAGGCTAGGCACAGGCTAGGCACAGGCTAGACACCGGCTGGACACAAGCTAGGCACAGGCTAGGCACAGGCCAGTCAAAGGCTAGGCACAGGCTAGGCACAGGCTAGACACCGGCTGGACACCGGCTAGACACAGACTAGACACAGGCTAGACAGAGGCTATACACTGGCTAGGCACAGGCTAGACACAGGCTATGCACAGGCTAGACAAAGGCTAGACACTGGCTAGGCACAGGCTAGGCACTGGCTAGACACTGGCTAGGCACACGCTATGCACATGCCTGTCTCAGGCAAGGCACAGGCAAGGCACAGGCTAGTCACAGGCTAGACACAGGCTAGACACAGGCTAGGCACAGGCTAGACACAGGCTAGACACAGGCTAGACACAGGCTAGACACAGGCTAGACACAGGCTAGACACAAGCTAGACACAGGCTAGACACAGGCCAGACAACAAGCTAGACACAGGCTAGACACAGGCTAGACACAGGCTAGACACAGGCTAGACACAGGCTAGACAAAGGCTAGACACAGGCTAGACACAAGCTAGACACAGGCTAGACACAGGCTAGGCATAGGCTAGGTACAGGCTAGCCACAGGCTAGGCACAGGCCAGTCACAGGCTAGGCACAGGCTAGACACTGGCTAGGCACAGGCTATGCACATGACAGTCACAGGCAAGGCACAGGCTAGACACAGGCTACACACAGGCTAGGCACAGGCTAGGCACAGGCTAGGCACGGGCTAGGCACAGACTAGGCACAGGCTAGACACAGGCTATGCACAGGCTAGACAAAGGCTAGACACTGGCTACCCACAGGCTAGGCACTGGCTAGACACTGGCTAGGCACACGCTATGCACATGCCTGTCTCAGGCAAGGCACAGGCTAGACACAGGCTAGACACAGGCTAGGCACAGGCTATGCACATTTTAGTCACAGGCAAGGCACAGGCTAGACAAAGGCTAGACACAGGCTAGGCACATGCTAGGCACAGGCTAGGCACTGGCTAGACACTGGCTAGGCACACGCTATGCACATGCCTGTCTCAGGCAAGGCACAGGCTAGACACAGGCTAGACACTGGCTAGGCACAGGCTATGCACATGCCAGTCACAGGAAAGGCAAGGGCTAGACACAGGCTAGACACAGGCTAGGCACAGGCTAGGCACAGGCTAGGCACTGGCTAGACACTGGCTAGGCACACGCTATGCACATGCCAGTCTCTGGCAAGGCACAAGCTAGACACAGGCTAGACACTGGCTAGGCACAGGCTATGCACATGCCAGTCAAGTCACAGGCAAGGCACAGGCTAGACACAGGCTAGACACTGGCTAGGCACAGGCTATGCACATGCCAGTCACATGCCAGTCACAAGCAAGGCACAGGCTAGACACAGGCTAGGCACAGGCTAGGCACAGGCCAGTCACAGGCCAGTCACAGGCAAGGCACAGGCTAGACACAGGCTAGACACAGGCTAGACACAGGCTAGACACAGGCTAGACAGAGGCTAGACACAGGCTAGGCACAGGCTAGACACAGGCTAGACACAGGCTAGACACAGGCTAGACACAGGCTAGACACAGGCTAGACACAGGCTAGACACAGGCTAGACACAGGCTAGACACAGGCTAGACACAGGCTAGGCACAGGCTAGACACAGGCTAGGCACAGGCCAGACACAGGCTAGACACAGGCTAGACACAGGCTAGACACAGGCTAGACACAGGCTAGACACAGGCTAGACACAGGCTAGACACAGGCTAGACACAGGCTAGACACAGGCTAGACACAGGCTAGACACAGGCTAGACACAGGCTAGACACAGGCTAGACACAGGCTAGACACAGGCTGCAGACACAGGCTAGACACAGGCTAGACACAGGCTAGACACAGGCTAGACACAGGCTAGACACAGGCTAGACACAGGCTAGACACAGGCTAGACACAGGCTAGACACAGGCTAGGCATAGGCTAGGCACAGGCTAGCCACAGGCTAGGCACAGGCCAGTCACAGGCTAGGCACAGGCTAGACACTGGCTAGGCACAGGCTATGCACATGACAGTCACAGGCAAGGCACAGGCTAGACACAGGCTACACACAGGCTAGGCACAGGCTAGGCACAGGCTAGGCACAGGCTAGGCACAGACTAGGCACAGGCTAGACACAGGCTATGCACAGGCTAGACAAAGGCTAGACACAGGCTAGCCACAGGCTAGGCACTGGCTAGACACTGGCTAGGCACTGGCTAGACACTGGCTAGGCACACGCTATGCACATGCCTGTCTCAGGCAAGGCACAGGCTAGACACAGGCTAGACACAGGCTAGGCACAGGCTATGCACATTTTAGTCACAGGCAAGGCACAGGCTAGACAAAGGCTAGACACAGGCTAGGCACATGCTAGGCACAGGCTAGGCACTGGCTAGACACTGGCTAGGCGCACGCTATGCACATGCCTGTCTCAGGCAAGGCACAGGCTAGACACAGGCTAGACACTGGCTAGGCACAGGCTATGCACATGCCAGTCACAGGAAAGGCAAGGGCTAGACACAGGCTAGACACAGGCTAGGCACAGGCTAAGCACAGGCTAGGCACTGGCTAGACACTGGCTAGGCACACGCTATGCACATGCCAGTCTCTGGCAAGGCACAAGCTAGACACAGGCTAGACACTGGCTAGGCACACGCTATGCACATGCCAGTCTCAGGCAAGGCACAGGCTAGACACAGGCTAGACACTGGCTAGGCACAGGCTATGCACATGCCAGTCACATGCCAGTCACAAGCAAGGCACAGGCTAGACACTGGCTAGGCACAGGCTATGCACATGCCAGTCACATGCCAGTCACAGGCAAGGCACAGGCTAGTCACAGGCTAGACACCGGCTAGACACAGACTAGACACAGGCTAGACACAGGCAGGCGCAGCACAGGCTAGACACAGGCTAGACACAGGCTAGACACAGGCTAGACACAGGCTAGACACAGGCTAGACACAGGCTAGACACAGGCTAGGCACAGGCTAGACACAGGCCTAGACACAGGCTAGACACAGGCTAGACACAGGCTAGACACAGGCTAGACACAGGCTAGACACAGGCTAGACACAGGCTAGACACAGGCTAGACACAGGCTAGACACAGGCTGACACAGGCTAGACACAGGCTAGACACAGGCTAGACACAGGCTAGACACAGGCTAGACACAGGCTAGACACAGGCTGGACACAAGCTAGGCACAGGCTAGGCACAGGCAAGTCACAGGCTAGGCACAGGCTAGGCACAGGCTAGACACCGGCTGGACACAGGCTAGACACAGACTAGACACAGGCTAGACAGAGGCTATACACTGGCTAGGCACAGGCTAGACACAGGCTAGACAAAGGCTAGACACAGGCTAGGCACAGGCTAGGCACAGGCTAGGCACTGGCTCAGACACTGGCTAGGCACACGCTATGCACATGCCTGTCTCAGGCAAGGCACAGGCTAGACACAGGCTAGGCACTGGCTAGGCACAGGCTATTCACATGCCAGTCACAGGCAATGCACAGGCTAGACACAGGCTAGACACAGGCTAGACACTGGCTAGGCACAGGCTAGGCACTGGCTAGACACTGGCTAGGCACACGCTATGCACATGCCAGTCTCAGGCAAGGCACAGGCTAGACACAGGCTAGGCACTGGCTAGGCACAGGCTATTCACATGCCAGTCACAGGCAAGGCACAGGCTAGACAAAGGCTAGACACAGGCTAGGCACAAGCTAGGCACAGGCTAGGCACAGGCCAGTCACAGGCCCAGGCTAGGCACAGGCTAGACACAGGCTAGGCACAAGCTAGGCACAGGCTAGGCACAGGCTAGGCACAGGCTAGACACCGGCTGGACACAAGCTAGGCACAGGCTAGGCACAGGCCAGTCACAGGCTAGGCACAGGCTAGGCACAGGCTAGGACACAGGCTAGACACAGGCTAGACACAGGCTAGACACAGGCTAGACACAGGCTAGACACAGGCTAGACACAGGCTAGACACAGGCTAGACACAGGCTAGACACAGGCTAGACACAGGCTAGACACAGGCTAGGCATAGGCTAGGCACAGGCTAGCCACAGGCTAGGCATACAGGCCAGGCACAGGCTAGGCACAGGCTAGACACTGGCTAGGCACAGGCTATGCACATGACAGTCACAGGCAAGGCACAGGCTAGACACAGGCTAGACACAGGTTAGGCACAGGCTAGGCACAGGCTAGGCACGGGCTAGGCACAGGCTAGACACAGGCTAGACACAAGCTAGACACAGGCTAGACACAGGCTAGGCATAGGCTAGGCACAGGCTAGCCACAGGCTAGGCACAGGCCAGTCACAGGCTAGGCACAGGCTAGACACTGGCTAGGCACAGGCTATGCACATGACAGTCACAGGCAAGGCACAGGCTAGACACAGGCTACACAAAGGTTAGGCACAGGCTAGGCACAGGCTAGGCACAGGCTAGGCACGGGCTAGGCAGAGACTAGGCACAGGCTAGACACAGGCTATGCACAGGCTAGACAAAGGCTAGACACTGGCTACCCACAGGCTAGGCACTGGCTAGACACTGGCTAGGCACACGCTATGCACATGCCTGTCTCAGGCAAGGCACAGGCTAGACACAGGCTAGACACAGGCTAGGCACAGGCTATGCACATTTCAGTCACAGGCAAGGCACAGGCTAGACAAAGGCTAGACACAGGCTAGGCACATGCTAGGCACAGGCTAGGCACTGGCTAGACACTGGCTAGGCGCACGCTATGCACATGCCTGTCTCAGGCAAGGCACAGGCTAGACACAGGCTAGACACTGGCTAGGCACAGGCTATGCACATGCCAGTCACAGGAAAGGCAAGGGCTAGACACAGGCTAGACACAGGCTAGGCACAGGCTAGGCACAGGCTAGGCACTGGCTAGACACTGGCTAGGCACACGCTATGCACATGCCAGTCTCTGGCAAGGCACAGGCTAGACACAGGCTAGACACTGGCTAGGCACACGCTATGCACATGCCAGTCTCAGGCAAGGCACAGGCTAGACACAGGCTAGACACTGGCTAGGCACAGGCTATGCACATGCCAGTCACATGCCAGTCACAAGCAAGGCACAGGCTAGACACAGGCTAGCCACAGGCTAGACACAGGCTAGACACAGGCTAGACACAGGCTAGACACAGGCCAGACACATGCTAGACACAGGCTAGACACAGGCAAGGCACAGGCTAGACACAGGCTAGGCACTGGCTAGGCACACGCTATGCACATGCCAGTCTCAGGCAAGGCACAGGCTAGACACAGGCTAGACACTGGCTAGGCACACGCTATGCACATGACAGTCTCAGGCAAGGCACAGGCTAGACACAGGCTAGACACTGGCTAGGCACAGGCTATGCACATGCCAGTCACATGCCAGTCACAGGCAAGGCACAGGCTAGTCACAGGCTAGACACATGCTAGACACAGGCTAGGCACAGGCTAGACACAGGCTAGACACAGGCTAGACACAGGCTAGACACAGCACAGGCTAGACACAGGCTAGACACAGGCTAGACACAGGCTAGACACAGTGCCAGACACAGGCTAGACACAGGCTAGACACAGGCTAGACACAGGCTAGACACAGGCTAGACACAGGCTAGACACAGGCTAGACACAGGCTAGACACAGGCTAGCCACAGGCTAGGCACAGGCCAGCCAGTCACAGGCTAGGCACAGGCTAGGCACAGGCTAGACACAGGCTAGGCACAGGCTAGGCACAGGCTAGACACTGGCTAGGCACAGGCTATGCACATGCCAGTCACAGGCAAGGCACAGGCTAGACACAGGCTAGACACAGGCTAGGCACTGGCTAGACACTGGCTAGGCACACGCTATGCACATGCCAGTCTCAGGCAAGGCACAGGCTAGACACAGGCTAGGCACTGGCTAGGCACAGGCTATTCACATGCCAGTCACAGGCAAGGCACAGGCTAGACACAGGCTAGACAATCGCTAGACACTGGCTAGGCACAGGCTAGGCACTGGCTAGACACTGGCTAGGCACACGCTATGCACATGCCAGTCTCAGGCAAGGCACAGGCTAGACACAGGCTAGACACTGGCTAGGCACAGGCTATGCACATGCCAGTCACAGGCAAGGCACAGGCTAGACACAGGCTAGACACAGGCTAGGCACAGGCTAGACACAGGCAGACACAGGCTAGACACAGGCTAGGCATAGGCTAGGCACAGGCTATACAGGCTAGGCACAGGCTAGGCACAGGCTAGGCACAGGCTAGGCACAGGCTAGGCACAGGCTAGGCACAGGCTAGGCACAGGCTAGGCACAGGCTAGGCACAGGCCAGTCACAGGCTAGGCACAGGCTAGGCACAGGCTAGACACCGGCTGGACACCGGCTAGACACAGACTAGACACAGGCTAGACAGAGGCTATACACTGGCTAGACACTGGCTAGCCACAGGCTAGGCACTGGCTAGACACTGGCTAGGCACACGCTATGCACATGCCTGTCTCAGGCAAGGCACAGGCTAGACACAGGCTAGACACAGGCTAGGCACAGGCTATGCACATTTCAGTCACAGGCAAGGCACAGGCTAGACAAAGGCTAGACACAGGCTAGGCACAGGCTAGGCACAGGCTAGGCACAGGCTAGGCACAGGCTAGGCACAGGCTAGGCACTGGCTAGGCACACGCTATGCACATGCCTGTCACAGGCAAGGCACAGGCTAGACACAGGCTAGACACTGGCTAGGCACAGGCTATGCACATGCCAGTCACAGGAAAGGCAAGACAGGCTAGACACAGGCTAGACACAGGCTAGGCACAGGCTAGGCACAGGCTAGGCACTGGCTAGACACTGGCTAGGCACACGCTATGCACATGCCAGTCTCTGGCAAGGCACAGGCTAGACACAGGCTAGACACTGGCTAGGCACACGCTATGCACATGCCAGTCTCAGGCAAGGCAGGGGCTAGACACAGGCTAGACACTGGCTAGGCACAGGCTATGCACATGCCAGTCACATGCCAGTCACAGGCAAGGCACAGGCTAGACACAGGCTAGACACTGGCTAGGCACAGGCTAGACACAGGCTAGACACAGGCTAGACACAGGCTAGACACAGGCTAGACACAGGCCAGACACAGGCTAGACACAGCCTAGACACAGGCAAGGCACAGGCTAGACACAGGCTAGGCACTGGCTAGGCACACGCTATGCACATGCCAGTCTCAGGTAAGGCACAGGCTAGACACAGGCTAGACACTGGCTAGGCACACGCTATGCACATGCACATGCCAGTCTCAGGCAAGGCACAGGCTAGACACAGGCTAGACACTGGCTAGGCACAGGCTATGCACATGCCAGTCACATGCCAGTCCCAGGCAAGGCACAGGCTAGTCACAGGCTAGACACATGATAGACACAGGCTAGGCACAGGCTAGACACAGGCTAGACACAGGCTAGACACAGGCTAGACACAGGCTAGACACAGGCTAGACACAGGCTAGACACAGGCTAGACACAGGCTAGACACAGGCTAGACACAGGCTAGACACAGGCTAGACACAGGCCAGACACAGGCTAGACACAGCCTAGACACAGGCAAGGCACAGGCTAGACACAGGCTAGACACAGGCTAGGCACTGGCTAGGCACACGCTATGCACATGCCAGTCTCAGGCAAGGCACAGGCTAGACACAGGCTAGACACTGGCTAGGCACACGCTATGCACATGACAGTCTCAGGCAAGGCACAGGCTAGACACAGGCTAGACACTGGCTAGGCACAGGCTATGCACATGCCAGTCACATGCCAGTCCCAGGCAAGGCACAGGCTAGTCACAGGCTAGACACATGATAGACACAGGCTAGGCACAGGCTAGACACAGGCTAGACACAGGCTAGACACAGGCTAGACACAGGCTAGACAAAGGCTAGACACAGGCTAGGCATAGGCTAGGTACAGGCTAGCCACAGGCTAGGCACAGGCCAGTCACAGGCTAGGCACAGGTTAGACACTGGCTAGGCACAGGCTATGCACATGCCAGTCACAGGCAAGGCACAGGCTAGACACAGGCTAGACACAGGCTAGGCACTGGCTAGACACTGTCTAGGCACACGCTATGCACATGCCAGTCTCAGGCAAGGCACAGGCTAGACACAGGCTAGGCACTGGCTAGGCACAGGCTATTCACATGCCAGTCACAGGCAAGGCACAGGCTAGACACAGGCTAGACAATCGCTAGACACTGGCTAGGCACAGGCTAGGCACTGGCTAGACACTGGCTAGGCACAGGCTATGCACATGCCAGTCTCAGGCAAGGCACAGGCTAGACACAGGCTAGACACTGGCTAGGCACAGGCTATGCACATGCCAGTCACAGGCAAGGCACAGGCTAGACACAGGCTAGACACAGGCTTGACACAGGCTAGACACAGGCTAGACACAGGCTAGACACAGGCTATCCACAGGCTAGGCACAGGCTAGGCACAGGCTAGGCACAGGCTAGGCACAGGCTAGGCACAGGCTAGGCACAGGCCAGTCACAGGCTAGGCACAGGCTAGGCACAGGCTAGACACCGGCTGGACACCGGCTAGACACAGACTAGACACAGGCTAGACAGAGTCTATACACTGGCTAGGCACAGGCTAGACACAGGCTAGACACAGGCTAGACACAGGCTAGACACTGGCTGGGCACAGGCTAGACTCTGGCTAGGCACAGGCTAGACACTGGCTAGACACAGGCTAGACACAGGCTAGACACAGGCTAGACACAGGCTAGACACAGGCTAGACACAGGCTAGACACAGGCTAGACACAGGCTAGACCTCAGGCTAGACACAGGCTAGACAAAGGCTAGACACAGGCTAGACACAGGCTAGACACAGGCTAGACACAGGCTAGACAGGCTAGACACAGGCTAGACACAGGCTAGACACTGGCTAGGCACAGGCTAGGCACTGGCTAGACACTGGCTAGGCATACGCTATGCACATGCCTGTCTCAGGCAATGCACAGGCTAGACACAGGCTAGGCACAGGCTAGGCACAGGCTAGGCACTGGCTAGACACTGGCTAGGCATACGCTATGCACATGCCTGTCTCAGGCAATGCACTGGCTAGACACTGGCTAGGCACACGCTATGCACATGCCAGTCTCTGGCAAGGCACAGGCTAGACACAGGCTAGACACTGGCTAGGCACAGGCTATGCACATGCCAGTCACATGCCAGTCACAAGCAAGGCACAGGCTAGACACAGGCTAGACACTGGCTAGGCACAGGCTAGACACAGGCTAGACACAGGCTGGACACAGGCTAGACACAGGCTAGACACAGGCTAGACACAGGCTAGACACAGGCTAGACACAGGCCAGACACAGGCTAGACACAGGCTAGACACAGGCAAGGCACAGGCTAGACACAGGCTAGGCACTGGCTAGGCACAGGCAAGGCACAGGCTAGACACAGGCTAGGCACTGGCTAGGCACAGGCTATTCACATGCCAGTCACAGGCAAGGCGCAGGCTAGACACAGGCTAGACACAGGCTAGACACAGGCTAGACACTGGCTAGGCACAGGCTAGGCACTGGCTAGACACTGGCTAGGCATACGCTATGCACATGCCTGTCTCAGGCAATGCACAGGCTAGACACAGGCTAGGCACAGGCTAGGCACTGGCTAGACACTGGCTAGGCATACGCTATGCACATGCCTGTCTCAGGCAATGCACTGGCTAGACACTGGCTAGGCACACGCTATGCACATGCCAGTCTCTGGCAAGGCACAGGCTAGACACAGGCTAGACACTGGCTAGGCACAGGCTATGCACATGCCAGTCACATGCCAGTCACAAGCAAGGCACAGGCTAGACACAGGCTAGACACTGGCTAGGCACAGGCTAGACACAGGCTAGACACAGGCTAGACACAGGCTAGACACAGGCTAGACACAGGCTAGACACAGGCTAGACACAGGCTAGACACAGGCCAGACACAGGCTAGACACAGGCTAGACACAGGCAAGGCACAGGCTAGACACAGGCTAGGCACTGGCTAGGCACAGGCAAGGCACAGGCTAGACACAGGCTAGGCACTGGCTAGGCACAGGCTATTCACATGCCAGTCACAGGCAAGGCACAGGCTAGACACAGGCTAGACACAGGCTAGACACAGGCTAGACACTGGCTAGGCACAGGCTATGCACATGCCAGTCATAGGCAAGGCACAGGCTAGACACAGGCTAGACACAGGCTAGACACAGGCTATCCACAGGCTAGGCACAGGCTAGGCACAGGCTAGGCACAGGCTAGGAACAAGCTAGGCACAGGCTAGGCACAGGCCAGTCACAGGCTAGGCACAGGCTAGGCACAGGCTAGACACCGGCTGGACACCGGCTAGACACAGACTAGACACAGGCTAGACAGAGTCTATACACTGGCTAGGCACAGGCTAGACACAGGCTAGACACAGGCTAGACACTGGCTGGGCACAGGCTAGACTCTGGCTAGGCACAGGCTAGACACTGGCTAGACACAGGCTAGACACAGGCTAGACACGGGCTAGACGCAAGCTAGACACAGGCTAGATACAGGCTAGACACAGGCTAGACACAGGCTAGACTCAGGCTAGACACAGGCTAGACACAGGCTAGACACAGGCTAGACACAGGCTAGACACAGGCTAGACACTGGCTAGGCACAGGCTAGGCACTGGCTAGACACTGGCTAGGCATACGCTATGCACATGCCTGTCTCAGGCAATGCACAGGCTAGACACAGGCTAGGCACAGGCTAGGCACAGGCTAGACACAGGCTAGACACAGGCTAGACACAGGCTAGACACAGGCTAGACAGGCTAGACACAGGCTAGACACTGGCTAGGCACAGGCTAGGCACTGGCTAGACACTGGCTAGACAAAGGCTAGACACGGGCTAGACACAGGCTAGACACAGACTAGACACAGACTAGACACAGGCTAGACACAGGCTAGACACAGGCTAGACACAGGCTAGACACAGGCTAGACTCAGGCTAGACACAGGCTAGACAAAGGCTAGACACAGGCTAGACACAGGCTAGACACATGCCTGACACAAGTTAAACACAGGCTAGACACAGGCTAGACACAGGCTAGACACAGGCTAGACACAGGCTAGACACAGGCTAGACACAGGCTAGACACATGCCAGACACAGGCTAGACACAGGCTAGACCCAGGCTAGACACAGGCTAGACAAAGGCTAGACACAGGCTAGACACAGGCTAGACACAGACTAGACACAGACTAGACACAGGCTAGACACAGGCTAGACACAGGCTAGACACAGGCTAGACACAGGCTAGACTCAGGCTAGACACAGGCTAGACAAAGGCTAGACACAGGCTAGACACAGGCTAGACACAGGCAGACACAGGCTAGACACAGGCTAGACACAGGCTAGACAGGCTAGACACAGGCTAGACACTGGCTAGGCACAGGCTAGGCACTGGCTAGACACTGGCTAGGCATACGCTATGCACATGCCTGTCTCAGGCAATGCACAGGCTAGACACAGGCTAGGCACAGGCTAGGCACAGGCTAGGCACAGGCTAGGCACTGGCTAGACACTGGCTAGGCTCAGGCTAGACACAGGCTAGACACAAGCTAGACACAGGCTAGACACAGGCTAGACACATGCTAGACACAGGCTAGACACAGGCTAGACACAGGCTAGACACAGGCTAGACACGGGCTAGACACATGCCTGACACAAGTTAAACACAGGCTAGACACAGGCTAGACACAGGCTAGACACAGGCTAGACACAGGCTAGACACAGGCTAGACACAGGCTAGACACATGCCAGACACAGGCTAGACACAGGCTAGACCCAGGCTAGACACAGGCTAGACAAAGGCTAGACACGGGCTAGACACAGGCTAGACACAGACTAGACACAGACTAGACACAGGCTAGACACAGGCTAGACACAGGCTAGACACAGGCTAGACACAGGCTAGGCATAGGCTAGGCATAGGCTAGGCACAGGCTAGCCACAGGCTAGCCATAGGCTAGGCACAGGCTAGCCACAGGCTAGCCACAGGCTAGGCACAGGCTAGGCACAGGCTAGGCACAGGCTAGGCACAGGCTAGGCACAGGCTAGGCACAGGCACAGGCTAGGCACAGGCTAGGCACAGGCTAGGCACAGGCTAGGCACAGGCTAGGCACAGGCTAGGCACAGGCTAGGCACAGGCTAGGCACAGGCTAGGCACAGGCTAGGCACAGGCTAGGCACAGGCTAGGCACAGGCTAGGCACAGGCCTAGGCACAGGCTAGGCACAGGCTAGGCACAGGCTAGGCACAGGCTAGGCACAGGCTAGGCACAGGCTAGGCACAGGCTAGGCACAGGCTAGGCACAGGCTAGGCACAGGCTAGGCACAGGCTAGGCACAGGCTAGGCACAGGCTAGGCACAGGCTAGGCACAAGCTTGGCACAGGCTAGGCACAGGCCAGTCACAGGCTAGGCACAGGCTAGACACAGGCTAGACACAGGCTAGACACCGGCTAGACACAGACTAGACACAGGCTAGACAGAGGCTATACACTGGCTAGGCACAGGCTAGACACTGGCTATGCACAGGTTAGAAAAAGGCTATACACTGGCTAGGCACAGGCTAGGCACTGGCTAGACACTGGCTAGGCACACGCTATGCACATGCCTGTCTCAGGCAAGGCATAGGCTAGACACAGGCTAGACACTGGCTAGGCACAGGCTATGCACATGCCAGTCACAGGCAAGGCACAGGCTAGACACAGGCTAGACACAGGCTAGCCACAGGCTAGGCACAGGCTAGGCACAGGCTAGGCACAGGCTAGGCACAGGCTAGGCACAGGCTAGGCACTGGCTAGACACTGGCTAGGCACACGCTATGCACATGCCAGTCTCAGGCAAGGCACAGGCTAGACACAGGCTAGACACTGGCTAGGCACAGGCTATGCACATGCCAGTCACAGGCAAGGCACAGGCTAGACACAGGCTAGACACAGGCTAGGCACAGGCTAGACACTGGCTAGACACTGGCTAGGCACACGCTATGCACATGCCAGTCTCAGGCAAGGCACAGGCTAGACACAGGCTAGACACTGGCTAGGCACAGGCTATGCACATGCCAGTCACAGGCCAGTCACAGGCTAGGCACAGGCTAGACACAGGCTAGACACAGGCTAGACACCGGCTAGACACAGACTAGACACAGGCTAAACACTGGCTATACACTGGCTAGGCACAGGCTAGACACTGGCTATGCACAGGCTAGAAAAAGGCTATACACTGGCTAGGCACAGGCTAGGCACTGGCTAGACACTGGCTAGGCACACGCTATGCACATGCCTGTCTCAGGCAAGGCATAGGCTAGACACAGGCTAGACACTGGCTAGGCACAGGCTATGCACATGCCAGTCACAGGCAAGGCACAGGCTAGACACAGGCTAGACACAGGCTAGGCACAGGCTAGGCACAGGCTAGGCACAGGCTAGGCACAGGCTAGGCACAGGCTAGGCACAGGCTAGGCACTGGCTAGACACTGGCTAGGCATACGCTATGCACATGCCAGTCTCAGGCGAGGCACAGGCTAGACACAGGCTAGACACTGGCTAGGCACAGGCTATGCACATGCCAGTCACAGGCAAGGCACAGGCTAGACACAGGCTAGACACAGGCTAGGCACAGGCTAGACACTGGCTAGACACTGGCTAGGCACACGCTATGCACATGCCAGTCTCAGGCAAGGCACAGGCTAGACACAGGCTAGACACTGGCTAGGCACAGGCTATGCACATGCCAGTCACAGGCAAGGCACAAGCTAGACACAGGCTAGACACAGGCTAGGCACAGGCTAGACACTGGCTAGACACTGGCTAGGCACACGCTATGCACATGCCAGTCTCTGGCAAGGCACAGGCTAGACACAGGCTAGACACAGGCTAGGCACAGGCTAGACACAGGCTAGACACAGGCTAGACACTGGCTAGACACAGGCTAGACACAGGCTAGACACAGGCTAGGCACAAGCTAGGCACAGGCTAGGCACAGGCCAGTCACAGGCTAGGCACAGGCTAGGCACAGGCTAGACACCGGCTGGACACAAGCTAGGCACAGGCTATGCACATGCCAGTCTCAGGCAAGGCACAGGCTAGACACAGGCTAGACACTGGCTAGGCACACGCTATGCACATGACAGTCTCAGGCAAGGCACAGGCTAGACACAGGCTAGACACTGGCTAGGCACAGGCTATGCACATGCCAGTCACATGCCAGTCACAGGCAAGGCACAGGCTAGACACAGGCTAGACACAGGCTAGACACAGGCTAGACACTGGCTAGGCACAGGCTATGCACATGCCAGTCACATGCCAGTCACAGGCAAGGCACAGGCTAGACACAGGCTAGACACAGGCTAGACACAGGCTAGGCACAGGCTAGACACAGGCTAGACACAGGCTAGACACTGGCTAGACACAGGCTAGACACAGGCTAGACACAGGCTAGGCACAAGCTAGGCACAGGCTAGGCACAGGCCAGTCACAGGCTAGGCACAGGCTAGGCACAGGCTAGACACCGGCTGGACACCGGCTAGACACAGACTAGACACAGGCTAGGCACAGGCTAGACACCGGCTGGACACCGGCTAGACACAGACTAGACACAGGCTAGACACAGGCTAGACACAGGCTAGACACAGGCTAGACACAGGCTAGACACTGGCTAGGCACAGGCTAGACACTGGCTAGGCACAGGCTAGACACTGGCTAGACACAGGCTAGACACAGGCTAGACACGGGCTAGACACAGGCTAGACACGGGCTAGACGCAAGCTAGACACAGGCTAGATACAGGCTAGACAAAGGCTAGACACAGGCTAGACTCAGGCTAGACACAGGCTAGACACAGGCTAGACAAAGGCTAGACACAGGCTAGACACAGGCTAGACACAGGCTAGACACAGGCTAGACAGGCTAGACACAGGCTAGACACAGGCTAGACACAGGCTAGACACTGGCTAGGCACAGGCTAGGCACTGGCTAGACACTGGCTAGGCATACGCTATGCACATGCCTGTCTCAGGCAATGCACAGGCTAGACACAGGCTAGGCACAGGCTAGGCACAGGCTAGGCACAGGCTAGGCACAGGCTAGGCACAGGCTAGGCACTGGCTAGACACTGGCTAGGCTCAGGCTAGACACAGGCTAGACACAAGCTAGACACAGGCTAGACACAGGCTAGACACAGGCTAGACACATGCTAGACACATGCTAGACACAGGCTAGACACAGGCTAGACACAGGCTAGACACAGGCTAGACACATGCCTGACACAAGTTAAACACAGGCTAGACACAGGCTAGACACAGGCTAGACACAGGCTAGACACATGCCAGACACAGGCAAGACACAGGCTAGACCCAGGCTAGACACAGGCTAGACAAAGGCTAGACACGGGCTAGACACAGGCTAGACACAGACTAGACACAGACTAGACACAGGCTAGACACAGGCTAGACACAGGCTAGACACAGGCTAGACACAGGCTAGGCACAGGCTAGGCATAGGCTAGGCACAGGCTAGCCACAGGCTAGCCACAGGCTAGGCACAGGCTAGGCACAGGCTAGGCACAGGCTAGGCACAGGCTAGGCACAGGCTAGGCACAGGCTAGGCACAGGCTAGGCACAGGCTAGGCACAGGCTAGGCACAGGCTAGGCTAGACACAGGCTAGGCACAGGCTAGGCACAGGCTAGGCACAGGCTAGACACAGGCTAGGCACAGGCTAGGCACAGGCTAGGCACAGGCTAGGCACAGGCTAGGCACAGGCTAGGCACAGGCTAGGCACAGGCTAGGCACAGGCTAGGCACAGGCTAGGCACAGGCTAGGCACAGGCCAGTCACAGGCTAGGCACAGGCTAGACACAGGCTAGACACAGGCTAGACACAGGCTAGACACATGCTAGACACAGGCTAGACACAGGCTAGACACAGGCTAGACACAGGCTAGACACAGGCTAGACACATGCCTGACACAAGTTAAACACAGGCTAGACACAGGCTAGACACAGGCTAGACACAGGCTAGACACAGGCTAGACACATGCCAGACACAGGCTAGACACAGGCTAGACCCAGGCTAGACACAGGCTAGACAAAGGCTAGACACAGGCTAGACACAGGCTAGACACAGGCTAGACACAGGCTAGACACAGGCTAGACACAGGCTAGACACAGGCTAGACACAGGCTAGACACAGGCTAGACACAGGCTAGGCATAGGCTAGGCACAGGCTAGGCACAGGCTAGACACAGGCTAGGCACAGGCTAGGCACAGGCTAGGCACAGGCTAGGCACAGGCTAGGCACAGGCTAGGCACAGGCTAGGCACAGGCTAGGCACAGGCTAGGCACAGGCTAGGCACAGGCTAGGCACAGGCTAGGCACAGGCTAGGCACAGCACAGGCTAGGCACAGGCTAGGCACAGGCTAGGCACAGGCTAGGCACAGGCTAGGCACAGGCTAGGCACAGGCTAGGCACAGGCTAGGCACAGGCTAGGCACAGGCTAGGCACAGGCTAGGCACAGGCTAGGCACAGGCTAGGCACAGGCTAGGCACAGGCTAGGCACAGGCTAGGCACAGGCTAGGCACAGGCTAGGCACAGGCTAGGCACAGGCTAGGCACAGGCCAGGCACAGGCTAGGCACAGGCTAGGCACAGGCTAGGCACAGGCTAGGCACAGGCTAGGCACAGGCTAGGCACAGGCTAGGCACAAGCTTGGCACAGGCTAGGCACAGGCCAGTCACAGGCTAGGCACAGGCTAGACACAGGCTAGACACAGGCTAGACACCGGCTAGACACAGACTAGACACAGGCTAGACAGAGGCTATACACTGGCTAGGCACAGGCTAGACACTGGCTATGCACAGGCTAGACAAAGGCTATACACTGGCTAGGCACAGGCTAGGCACTGGCTAGACACTGGCTAGGCACACGCTATGCACATGCCTGTCTCAGGCAAGGCACAGGCTAGACACAGGCTAGACACTGGCTAGGCACAGGCTATGCACATGCCAGTCACAGGCAAGGCACAGGCTAGACACAGGCTAGACACAGGCTAGCAGGCACAGGCTAGGCACAGGCTAGGCACAGGCTAGGCACAGGCTAGGCACAGGCTAGGCACAGGCTAGGCACTGGCTAGACACTGGCTAGGCATACGCTATGCACATGCCAGTCTCAGGCAAGGCACAGGCTAGACACAGGCTAGACACTGGCTAGGCACAGGCTATGCACATGCCAGTCACAGGCAAGGCACAGGCTAGACACAGGCTAGACACAGGCTAGGCACAGGCTAGACACTGGCTAGACACTGGCTAGGCACACGCTATGCACATGCCAGTCTCAGGCAAGGCACAGGCTAGACACAGGCTAGACACTGGCTAGGCACAGGCTATGCACATGCCAGTCACAGGCAAGGCACAGGCTAGACACAGGCTAGACACAGGCTAGGCACAGGCTAGACACTGGCTAGACACTGGCTAGGCACACGCTATGCACATGCCAGTCTCTGGCAAGGCACAGGCTAGACACAGGCTAGACACAGGCTAGGCACAGGCTAGACACAGGCTAGACACAGGCTAGACACTGGCTAGACACAGGCTAGACACAGGCTAGACACAGGCTAGGCACAAGCTAGGCACAGGCTAGGCACAGGCCAGTCACAGGCTAGGCACAGGCTAGGCACAGGCTAGACACCGGCTGGACACAAGCTAGGCACAGGCTATGCACATGCCAGTCTCAGGCAAGGCACAGGCTAGACACAGGCTAGACACTGGCTAGGCACACGCTATGCACATGACAGTCTCAGGCAAGGCACAGGCTAGACACAGGCTAGACACTGGCTAGGCACAGGCTATGCACATGCCAGTCACATGCCAGTCACAGGCAAGGCACAGGCTAGACACAGGCTAGACACAGGCTAGACACAGGCTAGACACTGGCTAGGCACAGGCTATGCACATGCCAGTCACATGCCAGTCACAGGCAAGGCACAGGCTAGACACAGGCTAGACACAGGCTAGACACAGGCTAGACACAGGCTAGGCACAGGCTAGACACAGGCTAGCACAGGACACAGGCTAGACACTGGCTAGACACAGGCTAGACACAGGCTAGACACAGGCTAGGCACAGGCTAGGCACAGGCTAGGCACAGGCTAGGCACAGGCCAGTCACAGGCTAGGCACAGGCTAGGCACAGGCTAGACACCGGCTGGACACCGGCTAGACACAGACTAGACACAGGCTAGGCACAGGCTAGACACCGGCTGGACACCGGCTAGACACAGACTAGACACAGGCTAGACAGAGTCTATACACTGGCTAGGCACAGGCTAGACACAGGCTAGACACAGGCTAGACACAGGCTAGACACAGGCTAGACACTGGCTGGGCACAGGCTAGACACTGGCTAGGCACAGGCTAGACACTGGCTAGACACAGGCTAGACACAGGCTAGACACGGGCTAGACACAGGCTAGACACAGGCTAGACACAGGCTAGACACAGGCTAGACACAGGCTAGACAAAGGCTAGACACAGGCTAGACTCAGGCTAGACACAGGCTAGACACAGGCTAGACAAAGGCTAGACACAGGCTAGACACAGGCTAGACACAGGCTAGACACAGGCTAGGCACAGGCTAGACACAGGCTAGACACAGGCTAGACACAGGCTAGACACTGGCTAGGCACAGGCTAGGCACTGGCTAGACACTGGCTAGGCATACGCTATGCACATGCCTGTCTCAGGCAAGGCACAGGCTAGACACAGGCTAGGCACAGGCTAGGCACAGGCTACAGGCACAGGCTAGGCACAGGCTAGGCACAGGCTAGGCACAGGCTAGGCACTGGCTAGACACTGGCTAGGCACAGGCTAGACACAGGCTAGACACAAGCTAGACACAGGCTAGACACAGGCTAGACACAGGCTAGACACATGCTAGACACATGCTAGACACAGGCTAGACACAGGCTAGACACAGGCTAGACACAGGCTAGACACATGCCTGACACAAGTTAAACACAGGCTAGACACAGGCTAGACACAGGCTAGACACAGGCTAGACACATGCCAGACACAGGCTAGACACAGGCTAGACCCAGGCTAGACACAGGCTAGACAAAGGCTAGACACAGGCTAGACACAGGCTAGACACAGGCTAGACACAGGCTAGACACAGGCTAGACACAGGCTAGACACAGGCTAGACACAGGCGCAGACACAGGCTAGGCATAGGCTAGGCATAGGCTAGGCACACAGGCTACACAGGCTAGGCACAGGCTAGACACAGGCTAGGCACAGGCTAGGCACAGGCCAGGCACAGGCTAGGCACAGGCTAGGCACAGGCTAGGCACAGGCTAGGCACAGGCTAGGCACAGGCTAGGCACAGGCTAGGCACAGGCTAGGCACAGGGCACAGGCTAGGCACAGGCTAGGCACAGGCTAGGCACAGGCCAGGCACAGGCTAGGCACAGGCTAGGCACAGGCTAGGCACAGGCTAGGCACAGGCTAGGCACAGGCTAGGCACAGGCTAGGCACAGGCTAGGCACAGGCTAGGCACAGGCTAGGCACAGGCTAGGAACAGGCTAGGCACAGGCTAGGCACAGGCTAGGCACAGGCTAGGCACAGGCTAGGCAGAAGCTTGGCACAGGCTAGGCACAGACCAGTCACAGGCTAGGCACAGGCTAGACACAGGCTAGACACAGGCTAGACACCGGCTAGACACAGACTAGAAACAGGCTAGACAGAGGCTATACACTGGCTAGGCATAGGCTAGACACTGGCTATGCACAGGCTAGAAAAAGGCTATACACTGGCTAGGCACAGGCTAGGCACTGGCTAGACACTGGCTAGGCACACGCTATGCACATGCCTGTCTCAGGCAAGGCACAGGCTAGACACAGGCTAGACACTGGCTAGGCACAGGCTATGCACATGCCAGTCACAGGCAAGGCACAGGCTAGACAAAGGCTAGACACAGGCTAGGCACAGGCTAGGCACAGGCTAGGCACAGGCTAGGCACAGGCTAGGCACAGGCACAGGCTAGGCACAGGCTAGACACTGGCTAGGCACACGCTATGCACATGCCAGTCTCAGGCAAGGCACAGGCTAGACACAGGCTAGACACTGGCTAGGCACAGGCTATGCACATGCCAGTCACAGGCAAGGCACAGGCTAGACACAGGCTAGACACAGGCTAGGCACAGGCTAGACACTGGCTAGACACTGGCTAGGCACACGCTATGCACATGCCAGTCTCTGGCAAGGCACAGGCTAGACACAGGCTAGACACAGGCTAGACACAGGCTCAGACACAGGCTAGACACAGGCTAGACACAGGCTAGACACAGGCTAGACACAGGCTAGACACAGGCTAGGCACAGGCTAGGCACAGGCTAGGCACAGGCCAGTCACAGGCTAGGCACAGGCTAGGCACAGGCTAGACACAGGCTGGACACAAGCTAGGCACAGGCTAAGCACATGCCAGTCTCAGGCAAGGCACAGGCTAGACACAGGCTAGACACTGGCTAGGCACACGCTATGCACATGACAGTCTCAGGCAAGGCACAGGCTAGACACAGGCTAGACACTGGCTAGGCACAGGCTATGCACATGCCAGTCACATGCCAGTCACAGGCAAGGCACAGGCTAGACACAGGCTAGACACAGGCTAGACACAGGCTAGACACTGGCTAGGCACAGGCTATGCACATGCCAGTCACATGCCAGTCACAGGCTAGGCACAGGCTAGGCACAGGCTAGGCACAGGCTAGGCACAGGCTAGGCACAGGCTAGGCACAGGCTAGGCACAGGCTAGGCACAGGCTAGGCACAGGCTAGGCACAGGCTAGGCACAGGCTAGGCACAGGCTAGGCACAGGCTAGGCACAGGCTAGGCACAGGCTAGGCACAGGCTAGGCACAGGCTAGGCACAGGCTAGGCACAGGCTAGGCACAGGCTAGGCACAGGCTAGGCACAGGCTAGGCACAGGCTAGGCACAGGCTAGACAGAGGCTATACACTGGCTAGGCACAGGCTAGACACAGGCTAGGCACAGGCTAGACACAGGCTAGACACAGGCTAGACACAGGCTAGGCACAGGCTAGGCACAGGCTAGGCACAGGCTAGGCACAGGCTAGGCACTGGCTAGACACTGGCTAGGCACACGCTATGCACATGCCTGTCTCAGGCAAGGCACAGGCTAGACACAGGCTAGGCACTGGCTAGGCACAGGCTATTCACATGCCAGTCACAGGCAATGCACAGGCTAGACACAGGCTAGACAATCGCTAGACACTGGCTAGGCACAGGCTAGGCACTGGCTAGACACTGGCTAGGCACACGCTATGCACATGCCAGTCTCAGGCAAGGCACAGGCTAGACACAGGCTAGGCACTGGCTAGGCACAGGCTATTCACATGCCAGTCACAGGCAAGGCACAGGCTAGACAAAGGCTAGACACAGGCTAGGCACAAGCTAGGCACAGGCTAGGCACAGGCCAGTCACAGGCTAGGCACAGGCTAGGCACAGGCTAGGCACAGGCTAGACACAGGCTAGGCACAGGCTAGGCACAGGCTAGGCACAGGCCAGTCACAGGCTAGGCACAGGCTAGGCACAGGCTAGACACAGGCTAGACACAGGCTAGACACAGGCTAGAAGGCTAGGCACAGGCTAGACACAGGCTAGGCACAGGCTAGGCACAGGCTAGGCACAGGCTAGGCACAGGCTAGGCACTGGCTAGACACTGGCTAGGCACACGCTATGCACATGCCAGTCTCAGGCAAGGCACAGGCTAGACACAGGCTAGACACTGGCTAGGCACAGGCTATGCACATGCCAGTCACAGGCAAGGCACAGGCTAGACACAGGCTAGACACAGGCACAGGCTAGGCACAGGCTAGACACTGGCTAGACACTGGCTAGGCACACGCTATGCACATGCCAGTCTCAGGCAAGGCACAGGCTAGACACAGGCTAGGCACAGGCTAGGCACAGGCCAGTCACATGCCAGTCACAGGCAAGGCACAGGCTAGACACAGGCTAGACACAGGCTAGACACTGGCTAGGCACAGGCTAGGCACATGCCAGTCACAGGCCAGTCACAGGCTAGGCACAGGCTAGACACAGGCTAGACACAGGCTAGGCACAGGCTAGGCACAGGCTAGGCACAGGCTAGGCACAGGCTAGGCACAGGCTAGGCACAGGCTAGGCACAGGCTAGGCACAGGCTAGGCACAGGCTAGGCACAGGCTAGGCACAGGCTAGACACAGGCTAGACACTGGCTAGGCACAGGCTAGACACAGGCTATGCACAGGCTAGACACAGGCTAGACACAGGCTAGACACAGGCTAGGCACAGGCTAGGCACAGGCTAGGCACAGGCTAGGCACAGGCTAGGCACAGGCTAGACACAGGCTAGGCACAGGCTAGACACAGGCTAGGCACTGGCTAGGCACAGGCTATTCACATGCCAGTCACAGGCAAGGCACAGGCTAGACAAAGGCTAGACACAGGCTAGGCACAGGCTAGGCACAGGCTAGGCACAGGCCAGTCACAGGCTAGGCACAGGCTAGGCACAGGCTAGACACCGGCTGGACACAAGCTAGGCACAGGCTAGGCACAGGCCAGTCACAGGCTAGGCACAGGCTAGGCACAGGCTAGACACCGGCTGGACACCGGCTAGACACAGGCTAGACACAGGCTAGACAGAGGCTATACACTGGCTAGGCACAGGCTAGACACAGGCTAGACACAGGCTAGACACAGGCTAGACAAAGGCTAGACACAGGCTAGGCTAGGCACAGGCTAGGCACAGGCTAGGCACTGGCTAGACACTGGCTAGGCACACGCTATGCACATGCCTGTCTCAGGCAAGGCACAGGCTAGACACAGGCTAGGCACTGGCTAGGCACAGGCTATTCACATGCCAGTCACAGGCAATGCACAGGCTAGACACAGGCTAGACACAGGCTAGGCACAGGCTAGGCACTGGCTAGACACTGGCTAGGCACACGCTATGCACATGCCAGTCTCAGGCAAGGCACAGGCTAGACACAGGCTAGGCACTGGCTAGGCACAGGCTATTCACATGCCAGTCACAGGCAAGGCACAGGCTAGACACAGGCTAGACACAGGCTAGACACTGGCTAGGCACAGGCTAGGCACTGGCTAGGCACACGCTATGTACATGCCAGTCTCAGGCAAGGCACAGGCTAGACACAGGCTAGGCCAGACACTGGCTAGGCACAGGCTATGCACATGCCAGTCACATGCCAGTCACAGGCAAGGCACAGGCTAGACACAGGCTAGGCACAGGCTAGGCACAGGCTAGGCACAGGCTAGGCACTAGCTAGACACTGGCTAGGCACACGCTATGCACATGCCAGTCTCTGGCAAGGCACAGGCTAGACACAGGCTAGACACTGGCTAGGCACACGCTATGCACATGCCAGTCTCAGGCAAGGCACAGGCTAGACACAGGCTAGACACTGGCTAGGCACACGCTATGCACATGACAGTCTCAGGCAAGGCACAGGCTAGACACAGGCTAGACACTGGCTAGGCACAGGCTATGCACATGCCAGTCACATGCCAGTCACAGGCAAGGCTTAGACACAGGCTAGACACAGGCTAGGCACTGTAGGCACACGCTATGCACATGACAGTCTCAGGCAAGGCACAGGCTAGACACAGGCTAGACACTGGCTAGGCACAGGCTATGCACATGCCAGTCACATGCCAGTCACAGGCAAGGCACAGGCTAGACACAGGCTAGACACACAGGCTAGGCACAGGCAGCACTAGCACAGGCACACAGGCTATGCACATGCCAGTCACAGGCTAGGACACAGGCTAGACACAGGCTAGACACAGGCTAGACACAGGCTAGACACAGGCTAGGCACAGGCTAGACACAGGCTAGACACAGGCTAGACACAGGCTAGGCACAGGCTAGGACACAGGCTAGGCACAGGCTAGGCACAGGCTAGACACAGGCTAGGCACAGGCTAGGCACAGGCCAGTCACAGGCTAGGCACAGGCTAGACACAGGCTAGGCACAGGCTAGGCACAGGCTAGGCACAGGCTAGGCACAGGCTAGGCACAGGCTAGGCACAGGCTAGGCACAGGCTAGGCACAGGCTAGGCACAGGCTAGGCACAGGCTAGGCACAGGCTAGGCACAGGCTAGACACTGGCTAGACACTGGCTAGGCACACGCTATGCACATGCCAGTCTCAGGCAAGGCACAGGCTAGACACAGGCTAGGCACTGGCTAGGCACAGGCTATTCACATGCCAGTCACAGGCAAGGCACAGGCTAGACACAGGCTAGACACAGGCTAGGCACAGGCTAGGCACAGGCTAGGCACAGGCTAGACACAGGCTAGACACTGGCTAGGCACACGCTATGCACATGCCAGTCTCAGGCAAGGCACAGGCTAGACACAGGCTAGACACAGGCTAGGCACAGGCTAGGCACAGGCTAGGCACAGGCTAGACACAGGCTAGACACAGGCTAGGCACAGGCTAGGCACAGGCTAGGCACAGGCTAGGCACAGGCTAGGCACAGGGCACAGGCTAGACACAGGCTAGGCACAGGCTAGGCACAGGCTAGGCACAGGCCAGGGCACAGGCTAGGCACAGGCTAGACACAGGCCAGGCACAGGCTAGACACAGGCTAGACACAGGCTAGGCACAGGCTAGACACAGGCTAGGCACAGGCTAGGCACAGGCTAGGCACAGGCTAGACACAGGCTAGGCACAGGCTAGGCACAGGCTAGGCACTGGCTAGACACTGGCTAGGCACACGCTATGCACATGCCAGTCTCAGGCAAGGCACAGGCTAGACACAGGCTAGACACTGGCTAGGCACAGGCTATGCACATGCCAGTCACAGGCAAGGCACAGGCTAGACACAGGCTAGACACAGGCTAGGCACAGGCTAGGCACAGGCTAGGCACAGGCCAGTCACAGGCTAGGCACAGGCTAGGCACAGGCTAGACACAGGCTGGACACACAGGCTAGACACAGGCTAGACACAGGCTAGGACACAGGCTAGACACAGGCTAGACACAGGCTAGACACAGGCTAGACACAGGCTAGACACAGGCTAGACACAGGCTAGACACAGGCTAGACACAGGCCAGGCACACTGGCTAGACACTGGCTAGGCACAGGCTATGCACATGCCAGTCACAGGCAAGGCACAGGCTAGACACAGGCTAGACACAGGCTAGGCACAGGCTATGCACAGGCTAGGCACAGGCTAGGCACAGGCTAGGCACAGGCTAGACACAGGCTAGACACAGGCTAGGCACAGGCACAGGCTAGACACAGGCTAGGCAGACACAGGCTAGGCACAGGCTAGACACAGGCTAGACACAGGCTAGACACAGGCTAGACACAGGCTAGGCACATGCCAGTCACAGGCAAGGCACAGGCTAGACACAGGCTAGACACTGGCTAGGCACAGGCTATACACATGCCAGTCACAGGCAAGGCACAGGCTAGACAAAGGCTAGACACAGGCTAGGCACAAGCTAGGCACAGGCTAGGCACAGGCCAGTCACAGGCTAGGCACAGGCTAGGCACAGGCTAGACACAGGCTAGACACAGGCTAGGCACAGGCTAGGCACAGGCTAGGCACAGGCTAGGCACAGGCTAGGCACAGGCTAGACACAGGCTAGACACAGGCTAGACACAGGCTAGACACAGGCTAGACACAGGCTATACACTGGCTAGGCACAGGCTAGACACAGGCTAGGCACAGGCTAGACACAGGCTAGACACAGGCTAGACACAGGCTAGGCACAGGCTAGGCACAGGCTAGGCACTGGCTAGACACTGGCTAGGCACACGCTATGCACATGCCTGTCTCAGGCAAGGCACAGGCTAGACACAGGCTAGGCACTGGCTAGGCACAGGCTATTCACATGCCAGTCACAGGCAATGCACAGGCTAGACACAGGCTAGACAATCGCTAGACACTGGCTAGGCACAGGCTAGGCACTGGCTAGACACTGGCTAGGCACACGCTATGCACATGCCAGTCTCAGGCAAGGCACAGGCTAGACACAGGCTAGGCACTGGCTAGGCACAGGCTATTCACATGCCAGTCACAGGCAAGGCACAGGCTAGACAAAGGCTAGACACAGGCTAGGGCTAGCACAAGCTAGGCACAGGCTAGGCACAGGCCAGTCACAGGCTAGGCACAGGCTAGGCACAGGCTAGACACCGGCTGGACACACAAGACACAAGCTAGGCACAGGCTAGGCACAGGCCAGTCACAGGCTAGGCACAGGCTAGGCACAGGCTAGACACCGGCTGGACACCGGCTAGACACAGACTAGACACAGGCTAGACAGAGGCTATACACTGGCTAGGCACAGGCTAGACACAGGCTATGCACAGGCTAGACACAGGCTAGACAAAGGCTAGACACAGGCTAGGCACAGGCTAGGCACAGGCTAGGCACTGGCTAGACACTGGCTAGGCACACGCTATGCACATGCCTGTCTCAGGCAAGGCACAGGCTAGACACAGGCTAGGCACTGGCTAGGCACAGGCTATTCACATGCCAGTCACAGGCAATGCACAGGCTAGACACAGGCTAGACAATCGCTAGACACTGGCTAGGCACAGGCTAGGCACTGGCTAGACACTGGCTAGGCACACGCTATGCACATGCCAGTCTCAGGCAAGGCACAGGCTAGACACAGGCTAGGCACTGGCTAGGCACAGGCTATTCACATGCCAGTCACAGGCAAGGCACAGGCTAGACACAGGCTAGACAATCGCTAGACACTGGCTAGGCACAGGCTAGGCACTGGCTAGGCACACGCTATGTACATGCCAGTCTCAGGCAAGGCACAGGCTAGACACAGGCTAGACACTGGCTAGGCACAGGCTATGCACATGCCAGTCACATGCCAGTCACAAGCAAGGCACAGGCTAGACACAGGCTAGGCACAGGCTAGGCACAGGCTAGGCACTAGCTAGACACTGGCTAGGCACACGCTATGCACATGCCAGTCTCTGGCAAGGCACAGGCTAGACACAGGCTAGACACTGGCTAGGCACACGCTATGCACATGCCAGTCTCAGGCAAGGCACAGGCTAGACACAGGCTATACACTGGCTAGGCACACGCTATGCACATGACAGTCTCAGGCAAGGCACAGGCTAGACACAGGCTAGACACTGGCTAGGCACAGGCTATGCACATGCCAGTCACATGCCAGTCACAGGCAAGGCACAGGCTAGACACAGGCTAGACACAGGCTAGACACAGGCTATACACTGGCTAGGCACACGCTATGCACATGACAGTCTCAGGCAAGGCACAGGCTAGACACAGGCTAGACACTGGCTAGGCACAGGCTATGCACATGCCAGTCACATGCCAGTCACAGGCAAGGCACAGGCTAGACACAGGCTAGACACAGACTAGACACTGGCTAGGCACACGCTATGCACATGCCAGTCTCAGGCAAGGCACAGGCTAGACACAGGCTAGACACAGGCTAGACACAGGCTAGACACAGGCTAGACACAGGCTAGACACAGGCTAGACACAGGCTAGACACAGGCTAGGCACAGGCTATGCACATGCCAGTCACAGGCAAGGCACAGGCTAGACACAGGCTAGACACAGGCTAGGCACAGGCTAGGCACAGGCTAGGCACAGGCTAGGCACAGGCTAGGCACAGCACAGGCTAGGCACAGGCTAGACACAGGCTAGGCACAGGCTAGACACTGGCTAGGCACACGCTATGCACATGCCAGTCTCAGGCAAGGCACAGGCTAGACACAGGCTAGACACTGGCTAGGCACAGGCTATTCACATGCCAGTCACAGGCAAGGCACAGGCTAGACACAGGCTAGACACAGGCTAGGCACAGGCTAGGCACAGGCTAGACACAGGCTAGACACAGGCTAGGCACAGGCTATGCACATGCCAGTCTCAGGCAAGGCACAGGCTAGACACAGGCTAGACACAGGCTAGACACAGGCTAGACACAGGCTAGACACAAAGGCTAGACACAGGCTAGACACAGGCTAGGCACAGGCTAGGCACAGGCTAGCCACAGGCTAGGCACAGGCCAGGCACAGGCTAGGCACAGGCTAGACACAGGCTAGGCACAGGCTATGCACATGCCAGTCACAGGCAAGGCACAGGCTAGACACAGGCTAGACACAGGCTAGACACAGGCTAGGCACAGGCTAGGCACAGGCTAGGCACAGGCTAGGCACTGGCTAGACACTGGCTAGGCACACGCTATGCACATGCCAGTCTCAGGCAAGGCACAGGCTAGACACAGGCTAGGCACTGGCTAGGCACAGGCTATTCACATGCCAGTCACAGGCAAGGCACAGGCTAGACACAGGCTAGACACAGGCTAGGCACAGGCTAGGCACAGGCTAGGCACAGGCCAGGCACAGGCTAGGCACAGGCTAGGCACAGGCTAGGCACAGGCTATGCACATGGCCAGTCACAGGCTAGGCACAGGCTAGGCACAGGCTAGGCACAGGCTAGGCACAGGCACAGGCTAGGCACAGGCTAGGCACAGGCTAGACACAGGCTAGACACAGGCTAGACACAGGCTAGACACAGGCTAGACACAGGCCAGACACAGGCTAGGCACAGGCTAGACACAGGCTAGACACAGGCTAGACACAGGCTAGACACAGGCTAGACACAGGCTAGACACAGGCTAGACACAGGCTAGACACAGGCTAGACACAGGCCAGACACAGGCTAGACACAGGCTAGACACAGGCTAGACACAGGCTAGACACAGGCTAGGCACAGGCTAGGCACAGGCTAGCCACAGGCTAGGCACAGGCCAGTCACAGGCTAGGCACAGGCTAGACACTGGCTAGGCACAGGCTATGCACATGCCAGTCACAGGCAAGGCACAGGCTAGACACAGGCTAGACACAGGCTAGACACAGGCTAGGCACAGGCTAGGCACAGGCTAGGCACAGGCTAGACACAGGCTAGGCACAGGCTAGGCACAGGCTAGACACAGGCTAGGCACAGGCTAGGCACAGGCTAGGCACAGGCTAGGCACAGGCTAGGCACTGGCTAGACACTGGCTAGGCACACGCTATGCACATGCCAGTCTCAGGCAAGGCACAGGCTAGACACAGGCTAGGCACTGGCTAGGCACAGGCTATTCACATGCCAGTCACAGGCAAGGCACAGGCTAGACACAGGCTAGACACAGGCTAGACACAGGCTAGACACAGGCTAGACACAGGCTAGGCACAGGCTAGACACAGGCTAGGCACAGGCTAGACACAGGCTAGGCACAGGCTAGGCACAGGCTAGACACAGGCTAGACACAGGCTAGGCACAGGCTAGGCACAGGCCAGTCACAGGCTAGACACAGGCTAGACACAGGCTAGACACAGGCTAGACACAGGCTATACACTGGCTAGGCACAGGCTAGACACAGGCTAGGCACAGGCTAGACACACAGGCTAGACACTGGCTAGGCACAGGCTAGGCACAGGCTAGACACAGGCTAGGCACAGGCTAGACACAGGCTAGACACAGGCTAGGCACAGGCTAGGCACAGGCTAGACACTGGCTAGGCACAGGCTAGGCACAGGCCAGTCACAGGCAAGGCACAGGCTAGACACAGGCTAGACACTGGCTAGGCACAGGCTATGCACATGCCAGTCACAGGCAAGGCACAGGCTAGACACAGGCTAGACACAGGCTAGACACAGGCTAGGCACAGGCTAGACACAGGCTAGACACAGGCTAGACACAGGCTAGACACAGGCTAGGCACAGGCTAGGCACAGGCTAGGCACAGGCTAGACACAGGCTAGGCACAGGCTAGGCACAGGCTAGGCACAGGCTAGGCACAGGCTAGGCACAGGCCAGTCACAGGCTAGGCACAGGCTAGGCACAGGCTAGACACAGGCTAGGCACAGGCTAGGCACAGGCCAGACACAGGCTAGGCACAGGCTAGGCACAGGCTAGGCACAGGCTAGGCACAGGCTAGACACAGGCTAGACACAGGCTAGACACAGGCTAGACACAGGCTAGACACAGGCTAGACACTGGCTAGGACACAGGCTAGGCACTGGCTAGACACTGGCTAGGCACACGCTATGCACATGCCTGTCTCAGGCAAGGCACAGGCTAGACACAGGCTAGACACAGGCTAGGCACAGGCTATGCACATTTCAGTCACAGGCAAGGCACAGGCTAGACACAAGGCTAGACACAGGCTAGGCACATGCTAGGCACAGGTAGGCACTGGCTAGACACTGGCTAGGCACACGCTATGCACATGCCTGTCTCAGGCAAGGCACAGGCTAGACACAGGCTAGACACTGGCTAGGCACAGGCTATGCACATGCCAGTCACAGGAAAGGCAAGGGCTAGACACAGGCTAGACACAGGCTAGGCACAGGCTAGGCACAGGCTAGGCACTGGCTAGACACTGGCTAGGCACACGCTATGCACATGCCAGTCTCTGGCAAGGCACAGGCTAGACACAGGCTAGACACTGGCTAGGCACACGCTATGCACATGCCAGTCTCAGGCAAGGCACAGGCTAGACACAGGCTAGACACTGGCTAGGCACAGGCTAGCACATCATGCACATGCCAGTCACATGCCAGTCACAGGCAAGACACAGGCTAGACACAGGCTAGACACAGGCTAGACACAGGCTAGACACAGGCTAGACACAGGCTAGACACAGGCTAGACACAGGCTAGACACAGGCTAGACACAGGCCAGACACAGGCTAGACACAGGCTAGACACAGGCAAGGCACAGGCTAGACACAGGCTAGGCACTGGCTAGGCACACGCTATGCACATGCCAGTCTCAGGCAAGGCACAGGCTAGACACAGGCTAGACACTGGCTAGGCACACGCTATGCACATGACAGTCTCAGGCAAGGCACAGGCTAGACACAGGCTAGACACTGGCTAGGCACAGGCTATGCACATGCCAGTCACATGCCAGTCACAGGCAAGGCACAGGCTAGTCACAGGCTAGACACAGGCTAGACACAGGCTAGGCACAGGCTAGACACAGGCTAGACACAGGCTAGACACAGGCTAGACACAGGCTAGACACAGGCTAGACACAGGCTAGACACAGGCTAGACACAGGCTAGACACAGGCTAGACACAGGCTAGACACAGGCTAGACACAGGCTAGACACAGGCTAGACACAGGCTAGACACAGGCTAGACACAGGCTAGACACAGGCTAGCAGGCTAGACACAGGCTAGACACAGGCTAGACACAGGCTAGACACAGGCTAGACACAGGCTAGACACAGGCTAGACACAGGCTAGACACAGGCTAGACACTGGCTAGGCACAGGCTAGGCACATGCCAGTCACAGGCAAGGCACAGGCTAGACACAGGCTAGACACAGGCTAGGCACAGGCTAGACACTGGCTAGGCACACGCTATGCACATGCCAGTCTCAGGCAAGGCACAGGCTAGACACAGGCTAGGCACTGGCTAGGCACAGGCTATTCACATGCCAGTCACAGGCAAGGCACAGGCTAGACACAGGCTAGACAATCGCTAGACACTGGCTAGGCACAGGCTAGGCACTGGCTAGACACTGGCTAGGCACACGCTATGCACATGCCAGTCTCAGGCAAGGCACAGGCTAGACACAGGCTAGACACTGGCTAGGCACAGGCTATGCACATGCCAGTCACAGGCAAGGCACAGCCTAGACACAGGCTAGACACAGGCTAGACACAGGCTAGACACAGGCTTGACACAGGCTAGACACAGGCTAGGTATGGGCTAGGCACAGGCTAGCCACAGGCTAGGCACAGGCTAGGCACAGGCTAGGCACAGGCTAGGCACAAGCTAGGCACAGGCTAGGCACAGGCCAGTCACAGGCTAGGCACAGGCTAGGCACAGGCTAGACACCGGCTGGACACCGGCTAGACACAGACTAGACACAGGCTAGACAGAGGCTATACACTGGCTAGGCACAGGCTAGACACAGGCTATGCACAGGCTAGACAAAGGCTAGACACTGGCTAGGCACAGGCTAGGCACTGGCTAGACACTGGCTAGGCACACGCTATGCACATGCCTGTCTCAGGCAAGGCACAGGCTAGACACAGGCTAGACACAGGCTAGGCACAGGCTATGCACATTTCAGTCACAGGCAAGGCACAGGCTAGACAAAGGCTAGACACAGGCTAGGCACAGGCTAGGCACAGGCTAGGCACTGGCTAGACACTGGCTAGGCACACGCTATGCACAGGCTATGCACATGCCAGTCACAGGAAAGGCAAGGGCTAGACACAGGCTAGACACAGGCTAGGCACAGGCTAGGCACAGGCTAGGCACAGGCTAGGCACTGGCTAGACACTGGCTAGGCACACGCTATGCACATGCCAGTCTCTGGCAAGGCACAGGCTAGACACAGGCTAGACACTGGCTAGGCACAGGCTATGCACATGCCAGTCTCAGGCAAGGTACAGCCTAGACACAGGCTAGACACTGGCTAGGCACAGGCTATGCACATGCCAGTCACATGCCAATCACAAGCAAGGCACAGGCTAGACACAGGCTAGACACTGGCTAGGCACAGGCACACAGGGGCTAGACACAGCAGGCTAGACACAGGCTAGGCACAGGCTAGGCACAGGCACAGGCCAGACACAGGCTAGACACAGGCTAGACACAGGCTAGACACAGGCTAGAAGGCACAGGCTAGGCACAGGCTATGCAC
>JAEIFO010000200.1:0-37323 GCA_018903695.1 Zaprionus gabonicus
GTTGTAGTGCTGTCTGGCTTGAAGACAGCATGATGAGGCAAATAGAAATTAGGAGAGTGGTTGTTAGGAGTGACTTGCCGCATATGGTTTAAATCAATGTATTCCTAAATGATGGAATCGTACTCTTTTTTAAGTTCAGAATTTTTATTAAGTCGTGATTCATTTTTTAAAAATTGTAACAATGCAATAGATCTGGAATAACCTATGTTAATATTCTGTGGATCTCGAAATGGCAGTGATACTACATATCTTCCAGATTTATCTCGATGTGTTGTTTGTTGAAAGTATTCTTCGCAATAAGCATCATTTTCCGTTGTTGGCTGGACAGGAATATCCTCCACCTCCCAAAATTTTGTGAGAAGCTTGTCGAGGGGATCTTCATGCAAGTACTCTACTTGCGTTGAGTAGGAAGCGATGGATGTAGATGGTGTGTTTGGCACTGGACCAGATATTATCCATCCGAAAACTGTCTCTTGACCCAAAAGAGTTCCACATATTTTTGATTTTACGCCACTTAAAAGGATAGATGGCAGGACATCAGCACCGAGAAGTACGTCAAATTGTTCACTTTGAGAAAATGTTGGATCGGCCAAGTGTATGTTTGGCATATTTCTTAATTTAGACCTTGGAATGGTGTTGGATGGCAACCTTCCTGCCAATTTCGATAATACGTATGCTGATGCATCGATTTGCATTCGTGGTCGTGAAGGAGAGGATATAGGAACTTGACACAGTTTCTGTGTAGGAGACGATACGTTATTAATGCCCGATATTTTTGCTTGGACTGATTGGAAAGGCAATTTGATCGAGTTAAAAAGTCTTTCTGAGATGAACGACCCTTCTGATCCTGAATCAATTAAAGCTCTGGCAGGATACATAATGCCCTTGTGTTGGATGTTTACAATGGCAGTTCCTAACAGTACTTCACGTTGTTGCGAAACGAGATAGCTCTGAAATTCTTCGCTGGTGGTAGGAGTGGACTGTTTTGTTTGGGAAACATGTGCATTGGTTACTGTATTTGACCTTGGATTATTTGTAGAAGACTCGCTTCGATGTAGGAGACTGTTATGACGTCCTTTACACGTAAAACAGTTGTGAGAGCTGGGACAATCTCTCAGCTGATGCCCTCTGGCGAAGCAATTGAGACAAAGTTTTTTCTGTTTAATATATGCCTCTCTTTGAGACACTTTCATTTGTAGAAAATGAGGACATAAGCGGATCGGATGATTTTCATTAGAGCAAAGGTCACATGTTCTGACCTTAGCATTGACTTTGGATTCGAAAGAATTTAATTTTGTCGTTGTAGACTGACCTTTTGGTTGCTTTGGATGGGAGGATGTAGAGGCGGAGGTTCTCACATCCTCGATTGCCTCTAACGTTCGGTAACGTTCGCTATGGAAAGTATTCATATCCTCCCAGGAGGGTATTTCAACCTTGTTAGCTAAGGACTGTTCCCATAATGATAAAGTCAGTTTGGGCAGTTTTGACGAACAGAGGTAAACTAACAAACAATCCCAATTTTTTGTGGATATCTTGGAATGCTCTAATGCAATCAAACAATTTTGGATTGTGCTCTGGAGCTCTTTTAAGGCAGAACCAGACTCATGGTTAACAATGGATAGATTGAACAAAATTTTTAGTTGACTGTTGACCAGAAGACGTTTATTTTCGAAGCGTTCTTGTAGTGCATTCCAAGCGGAAGCGAAACCATCATTTGTGAGGGGGAACTTAGCTACAATGGAATTAGCTTCTCCACTTGTCTTAGAGTTTAAATGAAATAGTTTTTCTACTGGAGATAATCTTTGATTATTGACGTAGATAGCTGTGAACAAGTCACGGAAAGTCGGCCACTTTAGATAATCGCCTTTAAAGATCTCGGTATCACACGGTGGAAGGTTACAGCCACGAGGGGTAGAAGACAAGACTGGTGATTGCGTAAACGTAGTATTTATGGATGATGCGCGTTCGACAAGTTCACCCAATTGAGCCGCATATCGCTCATACACTGAGTTACAATAATCATATTTCGATTGCATGGTAATTCTGTCGTCTGGATTTGCACTTTCATCTGCCAGTGCATTTGAACAGCGTTCATATGCAGTTTCAACTTTTTCCCATAAGGATCGAACTTGTTCTAATCTAACCTTATGAGTGTACAACGAGACATCAGGGGATGTAGTTATCTTTGATTCGAATTGACTTAGCTTGTCAGTGACAGTAATGAATTCGCACAACGCCATTTTCTGGAGCAATGAAGTTTCTTTTGCTGCAGATCTTGTAATTGGTAGATTTTGGATTGTAGACTTAGGAGTGGAGGCTTTTCTCAAGATTGGCGAAATACCGGTTTCTAATTTTGGATTAGGAAGCGAATTAGATCGTGTATGTCTAATGGTTGGTACGGAAAGTCGAACTGCTAAAGCCTTGCTGGAATCAATAGGCATAGCAGCCTGTCACAGGAACTAAAGATGATAATTTAGTTTTTCTTTTATTTTGTGTGAGCGATCTTAGAAATGGTGTAAAATTAAAAAACAATATCAAAGAGTAAATGATATTACAAGTAGGATATGCTTTTTTTATACCCTTCGACCATTGAAAATGGTCAAAAAAGGGTATACTAACTTTGTGCAAATGTATGTAACAGGCAGAAGGAGGCGTGGCAGACCCCACAAAGTATATATATTCTTGCTCAGGATCACTAGCCAAGTCGATCAAGCCATGTCTGTCTGTCTGTCTGTCTGTCCGGATGTCTGGATGTCTGGATGTCTGGGTGTCTGGATGTCTGGATGTCCGGATGAACACACAGTTCTCAGCTATTATAAAAGCTAGAGACACCAAATTTGGCATGAAGGTTTCTGTTTATCCGGGACAGGTGAAGTTTATTTCAAATTTTAGGTGCCACGCCCCCCGCCCACGGAAATCAATAATTTACGCTTTTAAGCTGATTTGCGAGCGACATATAAAAGATACAACATTCTGAGTAAGACCATGCTTAGCTAAATATAATACCAACATAACGTCAAAATTCCAATCCGATCGGACAACAAACAGAGAAGTTATTAAACAAAAACCTTGTTCGCTTTGATTTTGTATACAGACCAGCAAGCTGTGACGTCATTGCAATGCTCATGTAGGAAAGAAAGGGAAAGAGGATGCGAGCGCGTAGCGCCATCTGTTGTTCTTCTCTTCTTTTCTATGTACACGCATACATATATTTGTGCTTAACCAATGAAATGATACACGCATATATACGTATTCATACACAGACGCATATAAAGGCTTACGTTACGATATTTCTCTTAAATAGAAGTATTGTATAATTATTGACTCTTTACATTTCAAAAATGTCGAAGGGTATCCAACTGTCGCGTGCCGCTCGACTGTTGCTCTTGTTTAAATTTAAAGAAAGGAAAAAAAAAAATAATATTATTTTTAAATCGGATATACCCCACAAAAAACTTTTAAATCTTAAAGGGTATACGTTAGTTAGGGATATTATAAATCGGATAGACCTTCAAAAATAAAAAAATATTTTTAATATTTCTTCAGTCGGATATTCCCCAAGAATAATTTTTAATTTGTAAAGGGTATTCGTTCCCTTGCTGAAAAGTGCAGCTCCAACGCACGTAAGTACCGTAATATTCGCAAAACGGTGTTTATCTGGCGGAACTTATGTATTAAGTTCACTGTTGATTGGAAATCCGTTACTTTATATGGTATTAATGCTCTATCATATACATATAAAATAAAAATTGGATGTGCTTTTCAAAATTAAAGAACAAATATTTGTTATGTTTTTGAAGTTGGATATACCCCATAAAACCACTTTAATTTTTAAAGGGTATACGTTCCCTTGGCAAATGCAGCTTCAGCGCATATAAGCACCGCAATTTTCGTCAAGCGCTGCTGATCTAGCGGCGCTTATGTATAAAGTTCACTTAAGGTTCACGCTTGATCATATGTTAAGGAAACACATATAACATCTTACATTTGCAGCTTTGATGTCTCAGCAATGTAAATGTATATGTGTTGGATTTACGTCTATATGCAGGGCACTTGTATGTTAGAGGAACAGAATTGTATGTATGTATGTACATATATAACCGCAATTTTCGCCAAGCGCTACTGATCTAGCGGCGCTTATGTATAAAGTTCACTTAAGGGTGTGTATATATGTATGTGAAGCACTTTCAAGTAGGTATGTAGGAACATAAAAACACATATATGTAAGTTTGTAGGAAAGTAAAGCACTTGTATGTAGGTTTGTAGGAAGGTAGATCAATTTGTAGGAATGTAAAGCACTTGTATGTATGTATGTAGGTTTGTACTTATCTGGGTCTATCAAAACGAAGTGGTGGTGAGTTATCCGGCTCGAAGGACCAAAATGTTCTCTTGAGAACGTAGGAGGACAGATCCAGATTTGATGTGGTAGTAGCTGTTGTAGTTGTTCTTCTAGTTGTAGTTTTTGAACTAGGTTTTAGGTAAAAAACACTAGTGATTTTCTTTTTGTGTCGTTTATTTCTGCACGGCGTGTGCTTACACTCACTGCTTGCTTAATACTAAAGAGTACAATAGGGAGAGATCTTAACTATGCTTAACTAGGAACAGTGGCAGAGGGGAAAGCTTGCATTGAGTGAAAGCTTCGCTTAAACGGGAAGCTTGTGTTCGAAGCGTGAGCTTTAAATTAACCCATTGGTTATCACTTCAATACGAACACTCGGCAATGGTCCTAGGTGATCTATATGAACCGTATTAAAGGAAGTTGGGCTTTTTGGTATACCTTGTAGTGTCCTGTTGTGTATTGCCCTCGGAACGGAATGAAGGATACACGGCAAGCAGTTGCGAATATATTTCTCGACTTTACTTCTCGTAAGAGGAAACCAATAACTTTGTTTCAACTTTCCAATACACTTATCTGCAGCAAGGTGGCCTAACTTTTCATGACATTTTCTTATGACCTCCTCCTGCATGCAACTAGGGGCGTATAAGTACAAATTCCTATCAAGATCACTCCTATAAACAATTCCATCTACTAGCTCAAATCCGGGGACTTCTTTTTTCTCTAAGTTTTCTCTCAACGCACGTAATTCGGGATCTCTTGACTGCTCGGTCTGCAATAACAAATCAATATCTCCAGGGGTAGCTCCTACAACTCCAACCATTGATTCGGGCATGGCTATAGTAGAAGGCGACGGAACTCGGTTTGTGCCATCACACGGTACTACAGGGGCGTTCAACAACAAGGGTTCATCTAAATCTTCTATCGTTCTACACGGTAACGGTTCACTATAGGGTCTAACGGGTCTATAAAGGGTCGCACTGTCACATAGTTTTTCAACACGATCTACTTCTTTTTCTGTACGAAAATCGCACGGATCATCTGTTTTGCCAGTAAGATCTTCTAACAACTCGATCTGTCTATTAAGGGCATCTACATGGTACATACTCGAACCGGGTCTATGGGCAATAGTAAAATTGTAACTTTCTAATTCTAGGGACCAACGGGCTATACGAGGATTGATTGCTTTCTTGTTCAGAGTCTGCACTAAAGAATTACAGTCCGTTACAATAAGGAAAGGACGGTGCTCCAGGTAAACACGAAATCGGCGCAACGCGTAAATAATGGCCAGGGTTTCTAACTCAAAACTATGGTATCGGGACTCGGCACCTGTCGCTTTACGAGAATAATAGAATACGGGGTGGAGTTTATTGTCAGACTGTCGCGCCTACAGCGCCAAATCCATGTGAACTAGCATCGGTATGCAGCTCCGTTTCAGAGCTTGGATTATAGATAGCCAATACAGGGGCGGACGATAGGGCTTCTTTCAGCGTGTTGAAAGCGTATTTTTCTTGTTCGGACAAAGGAAACGGACCACCCTTTTTTAACAACTCAGTTAATGGCTTCGCAATACGTGAAAAGTTTTGAACGAACTTCCGGAAATACGAAAACAATCCAAGACACGAATGCAAAGTCTTACAATTATACGGCTCTGGGTAGTTTTTTATAACTCTTAAGTGTTGATCACTCGGAGAAATACCTTGACTGCTAACATCATACCCTAAAGACTCGATGCGCCTTTGCATAAATTCACTCTTTTTGAAATTGACCTCAAGATTATACTCAACCAGTCTGTCTAACAACTTTGCTAAAATATTATAATGTTCCTCCACAGATCGAGTAGCTAAAATAATATCGTCCATGTATACCATAACCTGACGAGCTCTAACCATATCCTGCAATACATCTGAAATAAATCGCTGAAATACAGCTGGTCCATTCTTAAGGCCAAAAGGCATTCTCAAATACTCAAATTGCCCGTCAGGTGTTACAAAGGCTGTATACTTTACAGACTCTTCCTCAATTCCAATATGGTGGAACCCATTCTTCAAATCAATAGTGGTAAATACTGATTTTCCTTCTAAATACTCTAAACAATCTTCAATTAATGGCAACGGAAAGTTATCACGGATTGTCATCTTATTAAGACCACGATAATCTACACACATTCGCACTTTTCCATCCTTCTTCTTTACTAGAACTACTGTTGACGCATAAGGAGAGTTACTAGGTCTTATTACATTTTCTGATAATAATTCATTAATGGTTTTCGAGACAATTTCTCTTTCATAAAACGACAATCTCCTGGGAGGACTATAAAAAAGTGTCATGTCATTTAATCGTATGCGCGTAGTGCATCTTGCTGGACCGGAACTTTTAAAAAATTGTTGCATGTAATGTTCTCGCACTATTTTTCGGCAGGCGCCAGTTACCTTCTGCCCAAATTCATTGCCAACGTTAACCTCACTCTCATCCAAAAGAGCAGAACAGACACTGGACAGCTCAAGGAACCATTCTCTACATCTATCGGCCTCAACCGGGGATACATTTGAGTTTACAGGGTATTTTAAAGGGTAATCTTTAACTAATTGAGTATTGTTTAACAAGGATGCAAAACATCGTCCTTTAATCGTAAGAAAACATCTGACTTTTCCGTAATTTTACCTTATCGAATATATTTTTGAAAATACGCCTTGTCGCAAAGCTTACGGGACTTCCGGTGTCTAATAAGGCAATTCATTTAATATCAGTGCATCCTGTCTCACAAGGTACTCTTATACTCACTACTTCAACAAAGGACTCCTCGTTTTCTGGGCTCAAGGGATCCCCAATACCGCCAACTCCCGGTTTGCCCCTGTTCGGGCACTGTCTATATTGGTGTCCTGTTTGAAAACAATTGAAGCACCCTCCTTCTGGGCGTTTGGGGCGCTGACAGTCCTTCCCGATGTGTCCAATACGGCGACAGTTAAAACATCTGATTTCGCTAAGCGGCGTCCTCTTAGCTGCATCTGTCGAACGGGGTGCAGCCTCATGAATCTTGTCGGCACGCTCCATATTCCTCTTAATCATTACCGCCTGATACCTCATCATCTTCACACGCAATTCGCTCAAGGAAGTACTGTAGTATAGCGGAGCTGCATTCCCCGAGCGGTCATCCAGGCCATCCACTATGTACTTGATTATGTCTGTCTCCTTAAAATTTCCGTGCTGCGCCAGATTCCGCATAGCAATGAAATAAGTCAGCACCGATTCTCCTTGCACGATTCTGCGACCCTCCAAACGCTTGGCCACTTCATGGTTCGATGTTTCGACACCGAAAACCTTGACCAACGTATCCTTTAGTTGCTCCCACGTGGTAGTCATTTCGTACATTATATACTCCTTTGCTGAACCAGAGAGCACACGGTTAGCAAGACTCCAGCGCTGAACACCATTCAGTCCATACATCAGGGCAGCCCTTTCCAACTCCCTGATCCAGACATGGACTGAAAGGCAATCGGAATGCTTCCCTCGATGTCGGCGATACTCAGCTGACTGCGTTCCTCTATTGCAGCCCGCTCCGCACCCCTCTCCATCTCAGAAACCTTCAGTTTCAGCGCAGCGACTTCTCTACGGGCATTGATCAAGTCCGCTTCGAGCCGTAGGGTTTCCAGCTCTGCCATCATATTTGGCACCGTCGCCTCCGATGACGAAATTGAATGTGCGTCATCCTGTACCACCAGACCTGGCTGCTGTCCCTCCGCAATGCGACCATCTCCTTCCATGGCAAGCTGTGCCAACGGTTGTGCCAATTCAACATCATTATCTTGGCCACGACGCAAGTTCACTGCTTCCATCAGGTTTTGATCCAACACTTCGGTTTTGAAAAGCGCGTCAGCACGGTCAGCCATTACTGTTTTCATCAAACTGCGCAGTTGGTAAATCGAGACGCCCTCGGGCACCGGCACTTTGTTTTTAGCAAGCAACTCCAAAAGCTCTGGCTTTGTCAGTTTCACGATATCAATGTAACTCATATGTTCCATAATTCTCTTTTTTTGGGCAAACCCCACACCTGATTTATAATTTCTTTAATTTTATTCTCTTTTTGGGATGAAAATTTAATACTGTCTTCCTACAATAGAAGACTTCTGTTACTAAAGCCCAAACCTTATGCAAGGTGAAATTGATAAAGTGAGTACACACTTTTTTGACCATTTTCAATGGGCAAAGGGTCTAAATAGATATATAAATGAAATCGTAAATGAGAATTGTACACATATTGACCTTCTGACTTGCCGTTCGCCACTCTTTCCACTCAGACATTGCCTTAGTCCTTTATATTTCGGCAAAGTTGCATTATGAACGAATTCTGTTACCATTTAATGCAAATAACACTAACAATAAAATGCTGTGTATCTAACGGTTGATTTGAACTTAGGTATGCTTGCTTAAATAAGGCGTGCTTAAGTACATACATGTACGTCCACGTATTTGTAGTTCGATTTAAAAGAAATTTTCACAAAACGCCCATGGCAAGGTTTTTTTAAAATGAGACAATCAACTTTTGTTGTTGAGTTAATATCTTAGCGGTAATATAACTTGTTTAACTTTAAACCAGGCGAACGCAACAGTCAGGTGCTGACTATAGAAGGCTATGGATTATCATAGCATACCCTGTATAATTTATTTTTCGTTATTTATAAAGGAAATTTTGCTTTATTATTATTAAGCATTTAAAAATATCAATTTTATATTCTTATTATTTTATTCGAACGACACGCACAAACTCAATTGACGACAGAAGAAGAAGAACGCATAAACAATGCAAAAGCGAATAGACAAGAATTGTAAGCATTAGGTAGGCCGAGAAAGCAATAAGTGTTTGTATACATTTTTGTTTATGTCAAACGGTAGTGGCGGCCGCAGAAGTTGTACAGTAGCCTAGTGGAGTGTGTGCCGGAACGAAGACCAATTACTGACAGTTGCGTATGTGTGCCGAATACTGCAATTGATGTGTGTTAGAGCGGGACGCTGAAACGTAAATGTGAAAATGCATTCATGCATGTATCGGCGTCCCGCTCTAACTTTCGTAACATATTGATTGTCTTAAATATCGCATAAAATATAAAATTTAATTTTTGAAAACTATTTTTATTGGTATTTAATTATATAACTGTAGTTTTCCTTTTAGCTTATAAGAATAATAAAAATAACCAAAAAAAATAATATAAATAAAAAGTTGCACTGGCCGCGCATGGGACTTGAACTCACGCTGACCGCCACTCTAGCCACTAAGCCACCGCCTCATTTTTCGTTCGATCGGCAAAGTTGCTTTCTGATCTAATTCTGTTACCATTCTATCCAAATAAAAAGTTTTGTTAAATGCTGTGTGCCCGACGCTAGATTCGAACTTCGGTATGATGCGTAAATTGGGTCTTAATATGCGCATAAGTATACGTTTAAATTGAGTTTAATTCGGATCATATCTCCCTTATTTTTAATCCGATTTAAATGAAATTTTTAGGAAACACCCGTGGAAAGGTATTTGTCAAGTGAGATGTACAACTTTTGCTGTTGGGTGTATATTGTGTATATTAAATCGTTATTACTGATTTACAAAAGCGGGAAGGGGCGTGGCCAAATTTCAAAAAAACTTTGAAACACCTGGATATACACGAATGTTGTCACAAATTTTTATGGCTCCAGCTCTTATAGTTGCTGAGATCCAGGCGTTCATACAGACGGACAGACAGACAGACGGACAGACAGACATGGCTCAATCGACTCGGCTGTTGAAACTGACTCAGAATATATATATAGTTTATGGGGTCGGAGATGCCTCCTTCTGCCTGATACCGACAAACTCGTTCCGACAAACACAGTAGACCATGAATTTTTTTTAAATCCATGGCCTAACCAGTCGAATGCTACAGTCAGGTACTGACTGTAGAAGGCCATGGATTATCAAAGTATATTCCGTTATTTATAATGAAAATTTTGATTTATTTCGATTATTATTAAACATTTAAAAATATAAATGTTATATCCTTATTATTTAATTCAAACGACACGCACAAGTTTAATTGTCAGATAGAAGAACACATAACAATCCAAAAGCGAATGGACAAGAAGTATAAGCATTATATAGAGCGAGAGGGCAATAAGTATGTTTGCATTTTCACGTAATCCCGAACAGTTGTGGCGGCCGCAGGAGTTGTACAGTAGCTTAGTGGAGTGTGTACCGGATTCGTATGCCGATTATGTAGACAGTGTTCGGGGCTCGATTGCTGCCGCGATCAATATGTTGCTTTTTCTTTCTTTTTTATTAAATAATTTAAAAGCTTAACAAACAATAATTTTTTAATTTGTTGGTACGCAACATATGTAATTAGGACACTTTTATAGACTTTTCCGACTGTTGCACAAATCTTACAGTTGCGTGTGTGTGCCGAATACGGCAATTGATGTGTGTTAGAGCGGGATACCAAAACATAAATGTGCAAATGCAGACATGCATGTATCGGCGTCCCACTCTAACATTCGTATACATTGATTGTCTTAAATATTGAATAAAAATATTGAATAAAATTTTTGAAAACTTTTTTTATTGATATTTTATTAAATAGTTTAGCATTTAGCCCTGTAGTTTTTCTTTTAGTTTATAATTAAAAAAAAAGTTGCACTAGCCGCGCATAGGACTAGAACTCACGCCCGCAAACACAAAATCCTAAAGGGCTGCCCGTCCGCCACTCTAACCGCTAAACCACCGCCACTTTATCGTTCGATCGGCAAAGTTGCATTATGATCCAATTCTGTTACCATTCTATGCAAATAAAAAGTTTTGTAAAACGCTGTGTGTCCGACGCTAGATTTGATCTTCGGTATGCTTGCGTAAATTAGGTCGGTAGGTAGCTTAAGTATACGTTCAAATTGAGTTTAATTTGGATCATATTTCACTTATTTTTAATCCGATTTAAATGATATTTAAATTTATCAGGAAACCCCCGTGGCAAGGTATTTGTCATGTGAGATGTAGAACTATGGTTGTTGGGTGTATATTGTGAATTTTAAATAGCTTTTACTGATTTTCAGAGGCGTGGCTGAATTTCAAAAAAACGTTGAAACACTGCAACATGCACGGATGTTGTCACAAAATTGGAAGACTCTAGCTCTTATAGTTTCTGAGATCCAGGTGTTCATACAGACAGACAGATGGACAGATAGACAGACGGACAGATAGACATGGCTCAATCGACTCGGCTATTGATACTGATTCAGAATATATATAGTTTATGGGGTCGGAGAGGCGTCCTTCTGCCTGTTACGCACATTTGCGTTCTGACAAACACAAACGACCATGAATTTTTTTAAAATCCATGGCCTAAAAAAACTGGATAGTCTTATGACTAACTTTCAAAACTTAAAAATGGCTCAAAATCAGACTTTGACAGCAGAATTAATCGCAGAACTAATAGCAAATACAACCAAAGCCTTATCTAAGGAAATTGCAGCACTTAAATTACAAATTGTATAAGATGGTGTGAAAGGGAATTTTGCGCCATTAGAAAATATTAGGAAGGTAGTAGAAAGTACGTGGGTGCCTTAACAATATTGAGAAACAACACGGAAAGGTAATGATACCCTAATTAATCATGGTACCGTATTAAACTTTCATGAGATTTTAGCTAGATTGGATTTCGCCTATAGCGACAGACGTTCGATTTATATAATAAAACAAGAACTAAGTGTACTTAGACAGGTAACATGGCTGTTCTAAAATATTATAGCTTGTTTAACAAGAAATTTACCTTGTTAATAAACAAAACAATAATGACGTATGGCGATAAAGCCAACGTGATCACAGAAATGAACAACATTTAGCAGGGGTGACGCGTTGCGTATCTTTATTACAGGTCTGAATTGTTGTTTATCAGAAATTCTATTCTCTTTAAAACCTGGAAACGTACCCAACGCTCTAGCAAAGGCTCAAGAGGTTAAAGCAAATAACCAAAAAGCATACCTCGCTTATAATTATTGAACACGTTCTCAACAGAACAAGAACAAACAGTCAGAAATGTTTTTGCTCCAGGCAATGACACAGTGCAACTGCCACCGGTCCCAATGGACATCGATAAGTCCATCCAAATCCAAAATGGACACCCTTATAATCGAAATCAGCGGATTCGGGATAAGAAGGTATAAATACATGTTTAAAAAAATACCTATCGCATGCCCAGATCAGGTTCTTAAACTTTTGGGGGATATTCTAAGGCTTTTTAGTTTTTTGGAAGTTCTGTTGAAGTCCAGATGTGACGGCGAAATTTTGATTCATGAAACTTTTTTATTACGATTCGACCGTTGAAAATTGTCAAAATGGCGTATACTAACTTTCTGCAAATGTATGTAACAGACAGAAGGCGGCGTGGGAGACCACATATATTATTTTCTTGCGTCTGATCTGTCATGTTGACACACGAACTTTTCGAGTGAAGCGAATTCCAACCGGCGTGTGCAATCGTCTGCATGCAACTGCTCGCATTTTCTACGCATCGATCTATGCTTTACACCCGCTAGCCGGACTACACTTGGCGATAGCGCGACAACGTCGTCGCCTCACTCGTTTCGGTACTTTGGCGCCAGTCATATTATGCGTCGTAGTCAAATTCTAAGAATTATTTCACAATGTACCAAACTGATTGCGCAGCAGCGTCTTGCAAGCGCAGTGGTCAAACTATGTTAATAATGTGACAGACACGTACAGTGGTCAAAATACATTCATGATGCGACACGTCCTTGTGTGTTGTCTTAAATCTACCACATAAGTGACAACACTTCAGGATTCAAAGATTTTCTGGATATTTCAAAGAATTATTTTCATTCAATTTATTACTGATTCTTATCAGTTTCAACTTCATTATTATCATAACATGATTAAATTATTTTAAATTTCGTAACATAATTTAAATTTAATAAAACATACCATTCGTGTAATTTGTAATTCTCTTAACACATTTTTTTTTAATCTTTTTAAACCAAACAATATTTGTAGTTCCTTTTACACATAATTATCTGATCATTTGTGTAGTTCCTTTAACACATAATTATCTGATCATATGTGTAGTTCCTTTAACACATACCACCCCCGCCATAACAAATCTCTTCTGCTATGGTGCGGTCTTCATTTTCTCTACTGGGCAACAGACACAACTTCTATTGTGCTGTCCCTATCTTTACATAACTCATCGAGTATCTGATTATTTGGTATTGCTTTTAATCATTAATGAGAATACTTATATGCTCTATTACATGTTAAGGATTTTAGCGTATATCTATCTCCATCCAATACTTCAATCATCTCAAATGCCCCTTTAAATTTAGGATCAAGTTTAATTTGATTACGTTCTTCGTTTTTCAGCAAAACGTGATCACCCACTTTGAAATTTATTTGTTTGTTTTAGCCTTATTTTTATCAAACCTATCTTTTTCGTAATTTGCTTGAGTTTCCGTGTTCTTTTTAGCCTCCTTTCTCAAATTTTCTTTGTCTACCTCATCATTGTTATCTTCGTTAAGCGGCAACAAGCCAAAAGGTCGAGCTTCTTTACCAATCAATAATTCCAAAGGACTAAACTTAGTCACACGATTAAACGTGCAATTCATTGCTAGCTGCACTTCAGCCAACGGATCCTGTCATGATCTTTGACTAGTTTCGACAGCCGTTAGCATACCTTTCAGGGTACTCATGACCCGTTTTACCTGATCGTTTGCTCTACTTGCACCAGTAGCAATTAAATGTAGATTAATTTTTTCAGAGGAGCCAAATTCGCGAAAACTTGTACTTGCGAAACTACGTCCTTGATCTGTGTTGGAAATGCATCTGGCAACCCTACTTGTCCGTGTCCTCTGGTCACACTAAACTGTGCTGTCAGTAGTAATCGCCCGAAAGCCTTACCGGTCTGTGTATAACGGCAAGAGCGCGCGTCGTCAACACATATATATTTTTTTTTCTTTTTTTATTACTTGGCATTATTTATTGAATCTTCTCTTTTAACGAGACTAACAATAAGTTTATAAATCTTACTAGACTAACTTAATTAACAGATGCTGCGGAAACTGATTTAGGTTTATATGTCCCTAACTATATTTAAAGTTGGGTTGGCATGTCAGTTCGACGAAGGCGAGTTTGGCTGGACAGCCGTGTAAGGTCCCGCGCAAGGCTGTTTGGATGGGTGGATAGTTTAATGCGGTAATTTAACATTTGTTGTGCAATTTAATCTCTGACCGGCAATACAGTTAAGTCCCTCTGGATGTTTTCATTTCGAACGTACCACGGTGCCCCAGTGATAGTTCTTAGGATTTTCGATTGGGCTCTTTGTATAATTTCAACACTGCTGTTACTGGCGTTTCCCCACAATTGGGAACCATACGTCGATATTGGTTTTAGTACAGATTTGTACAGTAGGACTTTATATTCCATTCTGAGGGGAGAGCGGGCGTTTAGAAGCCAGTGAAGACTATTAGCTCTTAGCTTTAGGTGTGTTCTTTTAGCTTCAATGTGACTACGCCAGGTGAGTCGTCTATCAAGATGGATTCCAAGGTATGTGACTTCATTTGCTTGCGGTATTACGGTGTTGTTCAGTAGGAGTGGAGGGCAATCTTGTCTGTTCAGGGTAAACGTTACATGCTTACTCTTTTGCTCGTTCACTTTTATTCGCCAGTCAGATAGCCATTTCTCAATAGTCACCAAGTGGAGGGCAAGTTGCATTGTTGCTTGCCGCGGGCATTTCGAGCGGCTGAGGATTGCAGTGTCATCGGCGAATGTGGATGTTGTTAGCAGTCTTGATGTCGGTAAATCTGCTGTGTATAGCACGTATAGAGTTGGGCCCAGTACACTACCTTGAGAAACACCAGCTTCTATAATATGGTCGACGGACATATCAGTGTTGCATTTTACTGAGAATGATCTGTGGTAGAGATACGATTTTAGGAGTTTGTGGGTGCATTTCGGGAGCATTGACTTAATTTTGTACATGAGGCCATCTAACCAGACCCTATCAAATGCTTGGGAGACATCCAGAAATATCCCTGTGCAGTACTTTCAGTGTTCGAATGCAGTTCGAATTTCGGATGTTATTCGATTGACTTGCTCTATTGTGCCATGTTTTTTCCGAAAGCCAAACTGATGCTCTAGAATTATTTTATGAACTCTTAGGTACGGTATAATGTGGGCCAGTAGGCATTTTTCGAAGAGTTTCGACAAGCATGATATTAGGCTTATGGGTCTATAAGAAGATGGAGACGTATGATCTTTTCCTGGCTTAAGTATCATTATGATAATCGACTTTATCCATCTCGTTGGGAAGTGGCCAGTTCTAGTAATAGCATTGAAGAGATTGCAGATGGTTTGGACGGCGCAGTGTGGAAGTTCGATGATCATCTTTGGAGTTATGAGATCGCAGCCTGGGCTTTTATTAGGCTTAAGACTCTTCAGGATTTTAGCTATTTCGTTTGGTCTAAATTCAATGAGATCATGTGCCGTTAGATTGTCAACTGTTTGCTCCGGTAGCGCAAAGCTATTCGTTGCTGGGTTTGGTTGGAAGACTTTTTTAAGGTGCTCCGCAAAAGTGTTGGCTCTGTCTTTATCGGTACGAACCCAAGCACCAGCAGGGTTTTTTATTGGCATAATAGTCTCTATCGGTGGCCTCAGAGATGGGTGTGCTTTCCATAGCGGGTATTTTGTGCTCAATGGTGATAATTGTTCTATATAGCGGAGTTGACAGCGATCTTTTTCATTGTTTAGTTCCTTTGAAAGTTTTCGAGTAGCATCTTTGAGCCTTTGTTTTGCATGTGGCGATCTGTAAGTTTGCCATTCTCTTCGTAAGCGACGTTTTTCCAGAACAAGCTGCTCGATTTGAACGTTTGTCTTGTTTTGTTTATAGTGTAAATTACTAATTTTTGGGGTGGCGATGTGTGCTGCTTCAACAAGAACATACTCCAAGTGTTTTGTGGATGTTTCTATTTCGGCTTTGTTGTTGATCTGTGGTTGTAGTTCAACGTGCGAGCTGACATACTTTTTATATTTAAGCCAGTTGGTTCTATTTGATGTCAATCTGCAGGGACGCACTTCGATGTCCGGGCTTTGGAGATGTTTGAGGAGCACCGGTGAGTGATCAGATGACAGGTCCGAGAGAGATACTGCGGTTATAGAACTACTTGGAATATTTTTTGTTATGGCAAAGTCAATCAAGTCTGGGATTTTTCTGGGATCTGTTGGCCAGTATGTTGGTCTGCCCGAGGAAACACAACTGAGCTTATTGCTCGCTTTGGGATTTACAAGTCGAGACCCCCAGTGTGGGTGCTTGGCATTGTAGTCGCCAGCTGCAACGAATTGATCGCCTAGGGTATTGAAGAAATTCATAAATTGATCTTCAGATAGCGTGAAGCGACGAGGGCAATATACGGCAGCAAGTGTTAAATGCCTATGACCAAAGTGTAGAATCAGCGATGTAGCTTGTAAATAGTTGGTGGCGAACTCGTTGTGAAAATTGTGTTTTATGCGGCTTCTTATTAGGACTCCAGTGCCACCATGTGCTTTACCATCCGGGTGATTTGTGCCGTAGAATAAGTAACCGTTTATTTGAAACTTGTACTTGTTTGTAAGATCTATCTCGGATATTAACATAACATCGATGTGATTATTGTTTAGGAATTGTGTTAGCTCAAGCTTGTGTCGTGAAACGCCGTTGGCGTTCCATAGAGTTATCCGTAGTGAGGTCATGATTATTTCGACTGTTGTGATACAAGCATCTGTATCAATAGACTTTGATTACGCATAAGATCTTCCATAGTTGTTCTCATAAATGTCATGAATTCCGACATGCTTTGTTGTAGAGTGAGCAACAATGATTCGATGTTGTTTTGTGACTGTCCGATTGGCTGATTGGATAATGTTCTTCTGCGGGGGCCGAAGATGTTGTGGAAGCTGTGGTCGTTAGGCCTGATTTGAGTGCACTAGCAAATGATACATTTTTGCTGATAGAACCTGTGGGCGGTCTGTCTGTGGAGAAGATTACATCAGGCGAGAATTTGGAGGGCATGATCGTATTTTGCATGCTTCTGGAACGTGCACTGGTCACTCTTTGGCTTAGCCGAATTTTCAGATCTTTGTACACAGGGCATCCTCTGTAGTTTGCTGTGTGGTTACCTCCACAGTTACTACACTTTTTCGCATTAATATCCTGCTTATTCTGGGGGCATTTGTTAGAGCTGTGGGGCTCACCACAAGATACGCATGCAGTAGTAAGTGTGCAATAAGACTTTGTATGGCCGTATTCTTGACAGTTTTCACATTGTACGGGTCCCTTGCGCTTATGCGGTTCCTCGACAGAGATTCTTCGATGTAGGAGGAACTGAAGGTTATATATTGGATGCACCTCACTTTTCTTAAATGCCCAAGTGTCTGGTTCAAGTTCGATCTTGAAGAGAGGTTGTGGCTTTTTGTCTTTGTTGAAGATATTAATGGCTGATTTCACGTTAAAGCCCTGTTCTCTTAGAGCTTCCAAAACTTCGGCAGGATCTATTTCAGACTCAATACCCTTTATTACTACCTGCAGCCCTTTACTGCTTTTCAATTGATATGTATAGTAATTTTTTTTCTCTTGATTGAGATATTGCGTGAGCGCTCGGTAATTTTGTTCTGTTTTTACTTGAACCTTGGTCTCATGAATCTTCCCTTTAGTTAGTGGAATGATGTGGAAGCTGTCCTTTCCAATAACGTCTAGTATTTTATTCACTAGGGCGTTTGAGCTCTTTTCCCTGATAAATATTGGAGGCGGCTTTGGGTTATACGTTCTAGGTTCTACAGAGTTAGGTAGATCATCTGATTTATCGGCCAAAATGGCAAATCGATTTTGATTATTGGGCATATCAGTTTTCTGCCTGGAGTTGTTACAGTTTATTTTAGACTGGTTGCCAATATTGGATTTTTGTGGACTTAGCTTACGCTTTATTTTTATGTATCGGTCTATACCAGTCTGTATAGTTGCAGTATTTTTTGATGCGGCCGCAGTGGGCAATAAATTTGTTTTTGGTACTTGTTCAGCAGAGGTAGTTGTTTTTGGGGTAGATTTATTAGTTGTTGCAGAGCAGGAAAGCGCTTTGACGCTTACCAGTCCATCACAATCTTTGATTGAATCGGGGGTTCTTGACCGCACTATATCACCGTCTACGGTGGTTTCTGGCTTTTGTTGTTGTTCGGGCTCCATGGCCTTGAATGAAAAATAAGCGTTATTTCTCTGTAGAGAGAGCCGCCGCTCGTCTTGTTCACGCTGGCGCTGTGCCCGAATTTCGTTTTGACTCATTGTGTTGGCAGTTTTTCCAATTAACTTCCCGCCTGGAAGTATGCAATATTGGCGATGATGGGCGCTGTTGATTTAACAGAGCACCAGTGCCAATTGAGTCACTGGTTAAGTTCTGATCTTATGCAGCACTGCAGAACAGCTGTTTAGTAGACAGAAGCGACGATGGAATTGCTTGTGTTTATGTACTCCAATAAGGAATAAAAGAAAAGAAAAAGGGCGCCAAAACAGGCCCGCGCGTCCACCACGACTACCCCTCCCGAGGGGGGACCGCCGATCCAAAATCTGGAGGACCAGCAGGGCAACGGATATCGAGACAGTCACGCACAGTAAGCCTCCTTGACACCTCGAGATCACGATTCAGAAAACGAATTGCTATTTCAGCGCTCCAACGACCGTGTAAGTGATTACTTAGTGAATTGGAGGGAACACGACACGAAAACACGTCCAAACCGCTCGCTGGTTGACATTCCAACACATATAACTCTAATTAAACCTTGTAAGCCCTTTTACTCAATAAACCTTAAAATACCAACAGGTTATGGGCCCAGCACGCTTCCACTGCGCGTAAAGTCGTGTGCAAGAATAGAAATCGGTGGTGAAATTCAAATCGAAGAATTTACCCAGAACTTCTGTGTGTGTAAGTGGCGCCAGAAAGATCGTTTGTACGCTGTATTGCTGTTGTTGTCGGTTGCGTCGGTTTTGTGTGCGTGTGTCGCCACAGTAACGGTTTTGAATGCTTGTGTAGCATAGGAACAGTTATTTGCTTGTGTAGCAAACGTGCGGTAGAAATTTCAGAATTATCGAGTTCTGAAATAGAAACATTAATTAATATGAGTGTTAACAATGTTCGAATCGAGCTTTTTGGGCAAAGACAATTTTGATACTTGGAAAATACAAATCCAAGCGCTGCTAATAAAAAATGACAATTGGAAATATGTTAACGGATCATATGTTAAAACCGAAGAAAACAGTGCACAGTGGGACAATCAAGATGCGAAGGCAAAAGCAGACTTGATTCTGTCTATGTCAACTACAGAACTGAAGCAAGTGAAGAACTGTGACACGTCATGTGAAGTATGGAGAAAGCTGCATGATATTTACCAATCTAAAGGGCCAGCTCGTAAAGCATCCCTATTGAAGTCGCTAATTTTGTGTAAATTAAGCAACGGCGGTGATATGAGAAATCACATCGATAAGTTTTTCGATATCGTTGATAAACTAAACGAAGTAGAGTTGGTAAATATAAACGACTTGCTAGCCATAGTATTGTTGTATAGCATTCCCGAAGAATACGAGCCGTTTCGTGTAGCGATCGAAACGCAGGACACCTTATTGTCACCGGAAGCTCTCAAGATCAAATTGCTTGACGAGTATGAAGCCTGGAAAAGAAATAGTAGTGAGTCTACTCCTGGAGCATTGTTTGTGAACAAAAAGGGCAAGAACAATAAGGAAAAGGAAAGGAAAACTGAACAGAAGATTAAGTTCAGATTCTATGAATGCGGAAAAATTGGTCATAAAGCAGCGGAGTGTAAATCAAAAAGCCAAAGCAGTAATGAAAAGTCCAGCATGAAGGCAGAAATAGCAAGAACTGTCAATAGCGAGCAGAAAGGCTGGTGTTTGGATTCTGGAGCAGCATCACACATGTGCTCACAGAAAGACCGATTTGAAAAGGTCAGTACAGCAGAGTGTTCAAATCTAAAGCTCGCGAACAGTGACTCTACAGAAATAGAGGGTTGTGGATTAGTACCGTTTAATCCAACGAAAAGGTTTGCCGTTAACCTAGTGAACACGCTGTACGTCCCTGATTTAAGAGAGAATCTGTTGTCCGTCTCAAAGATATGTGATCATGGCTATAATGTTTTGTTTAAAAAGAACGGAGCAGAAATAGTAAGAGCATCAAATGTCCAAGTTGTGTTTAGAGCCAAACGTAAGTTAGATCTCTACTATACGGAAGAAATAAGTGAGAGCTGCCAAGTATCAAGTCACAGGCAAAACGACATTAAAGAATGGCATGACCGTTTTGGCCATCTCAATGAAAAGGATCTCAAAGCCGCCATACAGCAAGGCATGGTCCAGGGAGTAAGAGTAAACTTAAGCGGAAGTTTACCACAATGCGAAGTCTGCATTAAGGGGAAGCAACCTCAGATGCCGTTCCCAACGTCATACTCCAGATCTAGAGAAGTCTTAGGATTAGTGCACAGCGACGTGTGTGGTCCCATGCGTGTGCACAGTCATGGTGGCAGCCGTTATTTCGTAACATTTATAGACGACCATTCCAAGTGGTGCGAACTATATACGAACAAAGCAAAATCGGAAGTTTTTGAAAAATTCAAGGAGTTTCAAAACTTTGCCGAACGGAAAACTGGAATGAAGCTGAAGACATTGCGATCAGACAATGGCACGGAATATACGAACAACAAATTCAAGAAGCACCTAGCGGGTGCAGGTATTCAGCACGAATTCACAGTCGAGTATACCCCACAGCAAAACGGAGTAGCTGAGCGTAAGAATAGGACGCTAGTGGAAATGGCACGCTGTATGATGATACAGGCAGCACTTCCTCCAAGCTATTGGGCTGAAGCAGTCAACACTGCAAAATACATAAGGAACAGATGTCCGTCGAGTAGCCTGTGTGGCGAAACACCGTTTAAACTGTGGAATAGACGTATTCCAGTAGTGAAACATCTGCGCACGTTTGGGCAAATTGTGTATTCGCTCAACAAATGGCCAAAAGGCAAGTTCACTGCAAAATCAAGGAAATTCATATTTATAGGATACTGCAGTTATGCAAAGGCATACAGGGTGTATGACCCGGAAGCAAGAACTGTGCTGAAGAGTCGTGACGTGGTCTTTACAAATCAATTTGGTAAAGACAGCACCTATGATGAATTTATAGAATCGGATGGAATAAACGTAGAGAGCGTACCTACGAGTCAAAAGTTAACTGATAGCGAGAGTGAAAGTTCATCAGAGGAAATCCATCCGGAGGTGCAAACGAAGCGTGGACCTGGCAGGCCAAGGAAACAGCGTACAGGTAAACCTGGCAGACCGAAACTAATCCACAATCAGATCGTTGCAGCTCCAAACGATTCTGAGTCGGAAGATGAGTTTTTCGAATCTACGTGTTTAGTAAGAAGCAGCGACGAGATTACAGCGTGCGACGCTCTCGAAGGAGCACATGGTCCTGAGTGGAAAGACGCCATGTTGAGCGAATAAAGGGCTCTCCAAAAGAGTGGCACTTGGCAAGTTGTAAGACGCCAACCTGGAATGAAAGTCATCGATACCAAATGGGTGCTACGGACCAAGTACAAGTCGAGTGGTGAAGTGGATTGTCGCAAAGCGCGACTGGTAGCTGGAGGATTCACGCAGAGAGAGGGGATAGACTACAATGAAACGTATTCCCCAGAAGCCCGAATCGGTTCCATACGGGCAATAATAGCTATTGCTGTAGAGCTAGAATTTGATGTATACCAATTGGACTTCAACAGCGCATACTTGAATAGATACATAGAGGAGGAACTCTACATCAGCGTCCCAGCAGAGTTTGGCCAAATATTGCAACCCAATGAAAGGCAAAAGTATAGTCAAGGATATGTATGCAGGCTGCAAAAGGGTTTATATGGATTGAAGCAGAGTGGTCGCCAATGGTATAAGAAACTGGACAGCAAATTGAAGGACGAGGGCCTACGGACACTTGCAGCAGATAAATGTGTTTATTTTAATAAAAAGAGAGACAGGATCATCATAGTGGCACTGTATGTGGATGACCTGATCGTCGCTGCAAATGATGAGCATATGGTAATGATAATTATCATTGAAGTTTGACATGAAAGACCTCGGAAAGCTGTCGTATTGTTTGGGAATCGAGTTTTCCCAAAACAAAGAAGAGAAGAGTTTTTCGATGTGCCAGTCGAAATACGTGAAGGATGTTTTGAAGCAATTCAACATGGAGAATTGCAAACCAGCGAGAACACCAATAAACGTGAATAAGAAACTATCAGTCGAGATGTGCCCGCAGACTGAAGAAGAGAAAGCTGAGTTATTGAACATCCCGTACCAGAGTTTGGTTGGAGCCCTGATGTGCCTGGCAGTATTTTCCCGTCCAGATATTGCACACGCCGTCAGTGTCCTGAGCCAATACAACACGTCTCACAGCAAACAACACTGACTTGCAGCTAAGAGGGTATTGCGTTATTTAAAGGGGACTCCAAACCATGGATTATTGTTCACGCAAACCGGTGAACAATTGGTCGGCTATGCAGATGCCGACTTTCACAGGTTTTGCATTCAAGATGTCCAATGCGGCGATATCCTGGGAATGCCGCAAACAACGAACTGTTGCGTTGTCAAGTACTGAAGCAGAATACATGGCGCTGTCCGAATCGTCGAAGGAAGCCGTCCACCTACGAAGTTTTCTGCAAGAGATTATGGGGCAACTGTGTGTCGCCACAATCTACAACGACAACCAGGGAGCTGGTCAGCTCACAAGGAATCCGGTATTCCACAAACGGACGAAGCACATTGACATCCGTTACCACTTTGTGCGAGAACTGGTTGAGAAGAACGACATCAATGTGAAATACATCCCGACAGACGAGATGCCGGCAGAAGTATTGACCAAAGGACTGTCGAGTCCAAAGCATTTCTCATGCATTGAAGTGTTAGGCATGAGGCAGATCCATAAGTTAGGTGCCATCTGAGGAGAAGTGTTCGAAATGCATCTGGCAACCCTACTTGTCCGTGTCCTCTGGTCACACTAAACTGTACTGTCAGTAGTAATCGCCCGAAAGCCTTACCTGTCTGTGTATAACGGCAAGAGCGCGCGTCGTCAACAAATATAACTCTAATTAAACCTTGTAAACCCTTTTACTCAATAAACCTTAAAATACCAACAATCTGCTATAATTCGAGTGGGTAAACGAAACAACGACACTGCTGATTTTACAGGCCTAATACAGCTTTCAGAATTTATATTTAGTGTGTGATAAAAATTGACAAACTTGGTGAAGGTAACATATCTAGGACGATGACGTATTCCTTCAAATCATTTTTACCACTCAATTTGCCTGTGATGTCAATATGAATCGTATGCCACGGTATTTCACGGTTTTTCTATTTTAGGAATAGGATGCAGCTCAGCCTGTACTTTTCCCACAAGTGGCTTAGATATTTTACATGTAATGCAATTTTATAAAAATCTACACACATTTTTAGACGTATTTTCGAACCAGTAATACAAAAGACTTTGTCTAGCGTCTTTTCCCATCTAAGGTGCATAATAGCTTCATGGACGTGATTTATGGCGGCCCGTCGAAAACCTCTTGGTATTACCGGCAAACATTTGGTCTTATTATTTCTCTGTATTTTTCTATGTAGTATTCCCGCATATTTCGCAATTCATATGTTTTATCCAGATTTCCTGGTAACTCATTATTCTTTAACTTTAAAATTGTTGTTCTGAAACCTACCAGTTATCAGATAACTCGGTCAAACTGATTCGTAACTCGGGAATCTTATTCAAACTCTTGTGTTGTTCTAACACTGGATTTCGAGAGAGAAATTCCACATGCGCCATTCGCTCGCCTTTTCTATACTCTTTTTCGAAATCAAATGCTTGTAAAAACGCCCACCATATATGCACCCTCGGTGTTAAATCTAGTTTTGTGCGGCTGGCCTTTTAAGAATTACAGTCAGTATAAACTATAAATTTACGTCCCTGCATATAATGACGGAAGGGTTTAATAGCATTTACCACTGCTAACGTCTCCAGTTCGTATAAATGGTATTTAGATTTGGCGGGAGATGTACACTTACTGTAATACTCTACAACATGAGGTTTATTGTCAATTTTATGTAGCAGGAACGCTCCATACCCAATACAACTTGCGTCTGTATGCAGCTCTATTGAGTATTGCGGATCGAATATGATTAAAACTGGTGTTTGAATCAATATAGTTATTATTTTTATTCGTACCTGTTCATGCCCTGGTAACCAAACAAAATCAGAGTTTTTCTTAGATGTGAGAAGATATAGAGATTTAATTGCTTGGGAAAAAATATGTGGCTAAACCAATGGACTGTCTGAACTGTGAGACATTTTGGGGTGGTGTTAATGTTTTTAAAGCTTGAATTTTTCGTGAATTTGGCCTGACTTCTCTGTTGCTTATTTAAAAGCCGATATACTCTATTTTTCTGGTGAGAAAGGAACACTTAGTGACATTAAATGAAAATCCAGCCTTACTTAATGTCTCCAATACTCTTTGCAATCTAACTAGCGCATCTTCTTTGCTTTCTGCTATTATACACATTGCATAAGTGTAACTGGAATACAGATGGTGTGTTCTTCAAGCCAAACGGCATTGTCAAGAGCTCCTATTGACCCTCTGGAGTTACAAATGCAGTTCGTTCGATTGAGTCCTCATGGACTGGAATTTGGTAAAAGTTGCTTGCAATATCAATGCACGAAAAGTATTTAGCACTCCGAAACTTAGCAATTTGGTCTAAGATGAGAAGCAATGGATACTTGTCAGCCACCGTGTTTTCATTTAGCATGCGATAGTCCACACACAGTCGATCAGTGCTATTTTTATACTCTTCGACCATTGATTGGTAAAAAGGGTATACTAACTTTGTGTAAATGTATGTAACAAGCAGCAGGAGGCGTGGGACACCCCACAAAGTATGTATATATATTTTTTGTGTCGATTAAGTCGTGTCGGTCTGTCTGTCTGGATGTCCGGCTGTCCGGATGTCCAGATGAACACAGCTATTATAAAATCTAGAGACACCAAGTTTGGTATGAAGGTTTCTGTTTACCTGGCGCAGATGAAGTTTATTTAAAATGTTGGGTGCCACGCCCACCAGCCCCGCAAATCAATAATTTAATCTCTTAAGTTGATTTAAAAGCGACATACACAAGATACAACATTCTGAGTTAAATCATACTTAGCTAATTATAATACCAACATAACGTCAAAATTTCAATCCAATCAGTCAAGAAACACGGACATTTTAAACAAAAACCTTGTTCCCTATGATTTTGTATACAGGCCAGCAAGCTGTGACGTCATTGCAATACTCATGTTAGAAAGAAAGGGAAAGAGAATGCGAGCGCGTAGCGCCAGTTTTTGCTCTACTTCGTTTGTTATCAGACGCGTTTTTCTTTTGCTCCCCGAAGTTTCTTTATTTCTTTGAACAACCGGTGTTCTATGTAACAAAAGCTTATTAATACTTCTTGTAGTGTTTTTTCTTATTCTTTTGCTGCAGAATCTGTTCACTCGCGAGTGCTTTTCTATTAAATTAGTCAAACATTTGTGTTTGGTAATTTGGTAATTGGTTTGCAATTTGCTTCTTTGTTTACATCAACTCTTTGTAGCTTTGTTGTTGCATTACTTGGTAGCTTGATCTATTTTTAGATTCTGTCGTGAGCGCGCTTACTCTCTTCTGTTCGCTCTCTCTCTCCTAATTTCGTCTGCGCTGTGCATTTGTTGTTGCAGTTACTGTAACGACAGCTAACGCTCTCGCCTATTTAGCATTTGCTCTCTTTTTTCGTACATAGTTTACTCTTAGTTTTTTCTAACGTTTTATTTGGCTACTCTTTTACAGTGGTGTCTTATTATAATGGAAGGGCATCTTATTTGCGCTGTTAAAACCTGCAAAGGTGAGATTACGTGTGCTTAGCCAAGTATCTTATGTTGGCTGTGTGATAATGTTGTACATGCCAAATGTGTCAACGTCACTGGTTCAACTGCTGATGCTTTGGCTAAGCGCATTGGGCTGCACTATTGTTGCGAGGAGTGTCGTGAGGTGCAGAATGAAATGAGAGCCTTCATGCGGCAGACACGGAAAGGCTTTAAGGAATTGTTTAGTGGTTTTCGTACGCTATCTAAACAGTTCTCTAAGCTGGACTCGGACTTTAATGGCCTTCAGCTGTTAAATGAGTCCCCGAAGCGCAAAAAATCAACGCGCAAAGAAGAGACCATGTCTGCTGCTGTTCCGCCACCAAACGTAGCTCAGCCTAGTACTCCGTTGACACAGCCGTTGATACCGGTCACCACATCGGTGGTAACGAGATCGGCGGCTCAGAAAAATTCGGTTTCCGAATGTGTCAACAGTGAGTCTTCGCAGCCAGTGACGCCAAAAATCCCTACCATTTTAGCACCTTCCTCAATACCTGTGTCTGCTTCACCCAGGGCAACAACCACTGCTTCTTTATCAGTGGTGCCCAAGCCTCTTGTAGGGATTCCCCCGAGGAAACAAATCTTTGTTTCCAGGCTTGCCCCTGATCTCACATCTGATGATGTTATGGCTTTTATTCAAGCCAAAATACAAGCCGCTGAGATTAAGGTGGAAAAATTTAAGTTCTCTTATGAACGGGACGTATCATCCTTTAAACTTTGTGTCCCTAACGATTGCTTTAGCTACATATGCACGCCTGATTTTTGGCCAGCTCATATCGTGGTTAAAGAATTCGAGGCAAAGAAAAAAAAGAATCGGCCCCCGATTAGACTTACTTTGCCAAACCAGACCACTGCGCCCAATAAGACGACAAAAAACTAAACTCTTATCTTTCTTTCTCCTATCAAAATGTAAGAGGCCTTCGTAGCAAACTTTCAACTTTCTTTCTGAATAGTCTTTCATTTACTTCTCAGTTTTTGGTGTTAACAGAGAGGTTTTACCAAGTCAGTACACTATTTACAGGCGTGATTGAACTGATCGACGTGGTGGTGGCGTTCTTGTTGTAGTAGACTCCACCATTACATCAGATTTTGTACAGCCGGAGGTTCAATATGATATTGAATTTATTTGTGTAAAACTACACCTTCCCGGCTTTTTCTTATATATAACCTGCTCTTATATTCCGCCGTCACCGGAATCATCAGTCTATTCGCAGTATTTGTCTGCAATTAAGACTGTATTTAACCTGTTATCAGACAGGGATCAGTTCATAGTCCTTGGGGACTTTAATATTCCTGATTGCAATTGAACACCTAGCCCGGAGGAATGTCATTGTCGCAGGTCAATCATGTTCTTAACTCCATGAAAAGATCGCTGGATCTATGTTTCGTTTCTGATCCATCTAAGGTAATTTTAAATAGGGTCCAACCCCTTTCTGTACCTGAAGATCCTTACCATCCCACCCTCGAATCAATTTCGATTAGGGATATTATTCTTTGACTAATAGTAACACTAATAGTAAGCGTGTGCGCTGTTTCAGAAAAGCAGACTTCCTATTATTAAATAACCTTATTTCTAAGTTTGACTGGTCTAATCTTCACCTGTGCACTGATATGGCAGTAGCCATAAAAATCTTTTATAGGACCATTAATTCATTCTTTGATATATGTGTTCCGAGATTCTATCCGACAGCCTCAAGTAAGCCCCCGTGGTTTACAAAAGAGCTGTCACGCCTAAAGAAGAAGAACCCCTTATTTAAAAAATATAAACGTAAACACTCTTCTTTATTCTTTTCTCGCTATTTAACTGCTCGGTCAAACTTCACCGTGCTTAACGCCAAGTGTTATAAAAATTATTTAAACCGTTGCACAGTGGTTGCGCCCATAGGCCAAAAATCAAAAAAGGTAGCACAGCCGATTTGGTCATAAAGTAGCCAAACCATCTCTAAATTGTGCAATTTCTACTTAATCAAGATCAATATCGGTTTTATCTGCAAATCTTAACGGTACTTTCTAAAAATATAACTAAAGTGCCGTGATTGTGTTCTTTTTATGCGCGCAATTGTACCAATTGCATTTGACAGCAGTCAAACACTAACGTCAAAGCAGTGAAACTCGGTTTATAATTGTCCAAATTAAAAAATTTAAAATGGTACTTTGAAAGTTGAAGGTAATTACTTTGATAAGATTTTTTTTAATAATCGTTTTTCTATTGATAATACGTTTATCGGTTGAAATTAATATAAATTTAACCTGTTGGTAAGTAATTAGCATTTTGTGAACGTCTTTTCTATGAATTTTGTTAAAGTTTTAGTTGTCGCTCGCGAATCCCTTAATGAAACCTTAAATAGTGTATTTGTCGATGTTTTTTGATTAAGGAAAACCGGAAGGCTTTTGCGCCTTTTTTCCAAAGTACTCAAAAATTAAAAATTCTAACGCCGTCCCCCTTTATTAAACAGGTCTAACTACTAAGTTACAACGCTAAATTTGGTTTGTTTTTCTGATCCCGTTATTATATTTGCATTAAGATATGTTTTTTTATCGTATTTTCTTTTTATTACTCCTGTTATCCTTACATTCCTGACATTCAACATTTTGCGTTTCTTCCTGACATGGTCATATTTGATATTTGGTGCTCGTAATCAGAGCAACTATATGATATACTTTGTCGGGTCTGGCTAAGTTTTCTATATGCCTGTTACAGGTATTATTACAAAATTTTGCACAAAGTTAGTCATACCCTTTTAAAGCTCAACTGGAAGTATTTTCAATGGTCGAAGGGTCCATACAACGCCGACCATTAACCGTTGTAGGGCTCAGTTTTTTCAAAACCCCAAACAGTTTTATAATTTTGTTAACATGAAGCGTAAATCAGCATGTAAATTGGAATTTGAAAATGCTATTGCAGACACGGATCAGGCCGATATGTTTGCAAGGTTTTTTTCAAACTACTTATTTACCTGCCACCCATAATACTCAGTCATATCCTTATAATATCCCATGTTCGAATGGTATCTTCACTCCACTTTTGAATGAAAGTTCAATTGCTAGGGATCTTCACTTGGTTACACCACTTTACTCGCCAGGCCCCGACGGAATTCCCGCGTGCGTACTACGGTTCTGTGCTAATTCCCTGAGTAAGCCATTGCTAAAACTATTCTCGCTGTCCTTAGAAACTTCTTTTTTCCTTCCATCTGGAAGGAATCATTCATTATTCCCTTACTCAAAAAGGGCAGCAAGTCGGATGCAACTAACTATAGAGGCATCTCTAAGCTATCGGCCATACCTAAATTCTTTGAGAATGTCTTAACCCCTCACTTGCAACACTTTTGTAGATCCATCATTTCCCCTTGTCAACACGGATTCATCAAACGTCGTTCCACTACGACAAATTTACTTGAGCTGACATCCTTTGTAGTACAGGGATTTCAGCAAAATCTTCAAACTGATGTCATTTATACTGATTTCAGTAAAGCTTTTGACTCAGTAAATCATTCCCTCCTAGCAGAAAAGCTTAAACTTCTTGGTTTCTCGCCTAAACTTCTTAGTTGGATTGTTAGTTATCTGACTGACAGAACCCAAATGGTACTTTTTAAAGATTGCCTTTCAAACCCACTTCATGCCACCTCTGGTGTTCCTCAAGGGAGTCATTTAGGTCCCCTTCTATTCACTCTTTTCATCAATGACCTTTCGCTTGTCATACGATCTGCTCGCACTCTTATGTATGCAGATGATGTAAAGCTGTGTTTTCAACTTAAAGATGCCTTCTGTCACTCTTACTTTCAAGCTGACCTAGATAGTTTTCAATCATGGTGCCGTGTAAATTTATTAATTCTGAATAATTCTAAATGCAAGCTGATGACATTCTACCGTACCAGCCCAGAGTTGGTATCCTATACACTTTGTGGTTGTGCCTTAGAAAGAATTGCCTTAGTTGACGATCTTGGTATCCGTCTGGACCGTAAACTTAAGTTTTCGGAACATATTTCTACAATGGTCAATAAGGCTATGGGAATACTTGGCTTTATTAAGCGATGGTCTAAGGAGTTTGACGATCCTTATCTAACAAAGACCCTTTATACCTCACTTGTTCGTCCAATTTTGGAGTACGGATCATGCGTTTGGTGTCCTCAGTACTCGATTCACAGGGACCGTATTGAATCCGTACAAAAGAACTTTTTAATTTTCGCCTTGCGAGGTCTCAACTGGGATGTAGATATAAGACTTCCTCCTTATACAAATAGACTTAGATTACTTTGCTTGGTGTAGTTTTTATGAATAACCTTATCCAAGGGGACGTTGAGAGTGTTGATCTGGTTAGCCAGTTAAACTTCGCCGTCCCATGTAGAATTACCCGTAATTACTTACCACTAACTCTTCCTAATTGTAGATCGAACTATGCCCTGCATGAACCATTCAGGGTATTATGTTCTGATTTTAATAAGTACTCCTTCATATTAACAAATACAGACTCTGTACCAACCTTAAAATTTAAACTTTTGTCCTACCTAGGTAGAAGTTAAATTTTCCTCGAAACGCCTGTCTATTTTTTCTTAGCTTCTATTTCTGCATGCTCGCGTTTATGACACTGCCCCTCGGTCGGTTGGGCAGGTCTTAACATATACTAAATTTTTACTAATACTATTAACTCTCCTGATCTGATTGGGTTTTTCTGGGTTTTCCCCAATTCTTTGCAACAAATGTTGGATCGGTTATATCTTTGTCTATCCCAGATTAAATTAAATTAAATTAAATTAAAATTAAATTTAATAAAATTAAAATAATCTTAGATCTTTTTATATGCTTTATATATACTTTATGCTTCATTTTATAAATTTTTCACTTTTTAATTGTTCTTTTGTCAATTCAGTCGACTGCATTTAGTTGACTTTAAATTAATTAAATAAATAAATAAAATAAAATATGCACACGCAGTTTTTTCATTTATTTCATATACAGCCGTTTGCTTAGGAAGGCTTCGTTACGATTTTGTATTAAGAAGCTGTATCGTGCAATTATTGACTCTTTACGTTAAAAAAGAGGTCGAAGTGTATTCCACTGTCGCGTGCCGCTCGACTGTTGCTCTTGTTTTAGAGATAATCTTAGCTTTTAGTAATTCGTCAACTTTACCCCGCACTTTGATTTTCCCTTCTTCACTAAGCCTAGATGGCCGCCGTTGTATTGAATTTGGCTGATCTATTAATCTAATTTTCAACTGCCCTGTGATGACCCTATTCTGTGGTATTCCATCAATAAACCAGTCTGAATAACATTTAAAAAATTTTTTCAAGGCTGCCCGGTTTGATTCTATGACATCTTCATAATTGGTAATTACTAACGATTCTACTCTTTTGGTTGTGTAAGTTTGAATTTTATCAGCGTTCATGGTTTCGCCAAAGCCCTGGCCAAAAATTTCACTACCAATGAGTACGTCATATTTCAAATATTTGTCCATAATAACATGTAAAAAATCTCAAAATAACATTGATCAACATTTATATTACATAATAGTTGCTGAAGGCTGCATATTGAATCATTATTTATACCGTTCAATTTAACAATGTTATTAATTCTTTTACCACTAAATTTATCGGCGACGCTTTCCTTAACCACGGAACATTCAGCGCCAGAGTCGAAGCAAAATGGAACATACTCACTGGTTGAACTTCTTATTGTTCCTGATGGTGGAGCTACAGTACAGATGTCAACACGTTTCTCGATCACTTGGTCGTTTCCTCGTGATTGTCCTTTTGGGCAAGCGGATGCGAAGTGTCCAAGCTCATCGCATTTGAAACATTTGACTGTTGACAGGTCCTTTGATCCTTTCGTTGAACTTCCGTTGTGGCTTTTTCCTTGATTTTGTGTCCTCTACCGAGCACGACATTCGGCATATTTATGTCTAGTTTTTCCACGATAATTGCATTTCACTTGAGAGAGAGAGAGATACTTAGACTTTTTACGCTCCGGGCTTGTAGTTTCGAGTTTTAATATTGTTTGTAAAAACCCAGCGCGACAATTTGTCATAAGTAAGGTGACGATTCGGCTCCCATATTCGGTGTTATTTTCTCCAGACTTTGGTCGCCCGTTCAAAATTTTCATCAGTGTGACAGCAGACGTTTCCATGCCAACAAAGCGTTGAACGAAGAGTTCTTTAAATTGTGGCCATGTGATACTAGCAAAGCATATTTGGGACAGCCATTGCGATGCACTTCCCTCTAGCGCCTTACTTAAAGTTATCATCAGGCTACTACCTTCCGGCATTTTATCAGCAAAATGAGATCCACTGTTGTACACCAAGCTGAGGCATCTGCACCAGCTCTCTCAGGATGAAATTTTGGCAGAGTAATATGTTTTCCCTTTTCATCAGTTGCCGATCCCTTTGGTGTCTGCATATTTTTGATGATCTCCAATAGGTTGTTGTTTTGCACCTGTAAAACTGCCAGGTATGCATTGGTGATATTTGTAGGCAAAGCAGATCCCACTTCTGATGTCGCAGTCTTGTTATTTTCTTGCGTCTGATCTGCCATGTTGACACACGAACTTTTCAAGTGAAGCGAATTCCAACCGGCGTGTGCAATCGTCTGCATGCAACTGCTCGCATTTTCTACGCATCGATCTATGCTTTACACCCCATAGCCGGACTACACTTGGCGACAGCGCGACAACGCCGTCGCCTCACTCGTTTCGGTACTTTGGCGCCAGTTATATTATGCGTCGTAGTCAAATTCTAAGAATGATTTCAAAATGTACCAAACTCATTGCGCAGCAGCTTCCTGCAAGCGCAGTGGTCAAACTATGTTAATTATGTGACAGACACGTACAGTGGTCAAAATACATTCATAATGCGACATATATGTTATATATTTTGGAGCATGTATGGATAAACATGAAAAACTGTGTAATCGTTAACGCTGCTTTAGAAAAGAAGATTTTAAGATATTAAATCGGTTTATTTCCTAATTTGATTGGTCGAAAATGTATTTGCCTACTGATATTTTAGTAGCGACCAATATTTTTTAAAGCACAATAAACTGCTTCTTAAATATTCGTGTTATGTGTTTTTTTTTCAACTTCCTCCAGTAAGCCACCATGGTTAACAAGAGAGTTGGCATGGTTGAAAAATGTAAAGTCAAGCTTATTTAAAAAATATAAAAGTAATAACTCACCTTCAGCTTTTTCCCGCTACTTAAGCGCGCGGTCAGATTTTGCTGTTTTGAACATTATAAGAACTTATAAGAACTATTTCACTCGTAAGGCTTAGTTTATTCAGAACCACAAACAGTTTTAAGGTTTCATTAACACGAAGCGTAAGTCTACCGCTTTTCTAACTTAATTAACGTTTTAAAATGCTAGTGCAGATACCAACCAAACCATGGCCGATATGTTTGCAAAGTTTTTTCAAACGACTTATTCACCTTTTACACAGAGTACTCACTTTTATCCATACAATATTTTAAGTTCGAATGGTATTTTCTCTCCATTGCTAAGCGACAGCTCACAGGTCAAAGATCTCTCTTTACTTAAACCAGTCTTCTCACCAGGCCCTGACGGTGTTCCCGCTTCTGTGCTAACTTTTTTTTATTATTCCCTTGCTTAAGTAGGGAAGGAAGAAAATACGTTGACACTCTATGTTTTGCAAGAACACCGATCGGACGTCAATGCATCGCGGACAGTCTTTTTATCATATGTACATATGTACATGTTCTATCATAAATAACAAAGTGAACAAAATCAATTATATTTGCGTTCGAACCTCTCTTACAACGTTACATGGGGGGGTTGGAAAGCGTTAAACAAGCAAATTAAATTTGATTTCACTTTATTCTTCAATGTATGTATGTCCATAACTCCGTTCGACTGCTGCGCAAAGAATGGAGAAACATAGACGCATAACTGCATCGCCGAATTCAGTGGGCGTCCGCTTTTTCGTCTTCTTTGCGGCTCTGATCTATTCTTTGGTGTGCGAAGCAAAGCTTGAGATTCACTGGACAGCATGGTTTTGAAGTTGGAAACGATAGTGAATTTGCAGTCTGATCGCTACGGTGTCCTCAAGCTAATGATACAGAATAATAAAAAGAATTCACAAACGAGGAAAACAAGGGTTTTTTGAAGAAACGTCTCAAGTGGGTGAATTGAGGATCTAATTTCTTGACACGCATGCGTAGATTATCAATTTGGATGGATTTGAGGAATCTGCCTATTACGTGAAAAATATGCTATCCGACTTCGACGAACGCTACATGGCCACTTATTGCATTCTCGCCGAGAATTATGAAAGGCTGGCTCCAGAAATTCCGGCAGTTCCTAAGGAAGTCGCTGATGTTGCAGACCCAGATCTTCGCATTACTATGCCCCAAATGTCGGTTCCAAGGTTCTCTGGTGTCTGCGTCGACTGGCCTGGATACTTTGACACATTTACACTTTAAGAGATATAACCATCCAAGGTTAGTTTTCTTGCCCCATATGAATACAATATACACTCTTTTTTATATTTTTGTTCCTTTCACAATAAAAGATCAACTGCACAGTTTCGAAGTCAAGACAGAAGTAAAGTTTATTTCAGATCTTTCTTAGCGGCTAACATATAAAAGGGGAAATATTCTTATTGTGTCAACTCCCACGCGAATGACTCTGGTTGCAGAGTCAGCAATATTTCTTAGTCTAAACAAATGCGACCCATGTATTGATTGCTGATACATTGTAATATTTGCTGATCACTGCGTTAGGCTTATGTGAAGGCAAGTGAGTTTTGGGGGGATGGTGGCCCATATACTGGTCATTGGTCCGTTGTGTTTTGTTAATGGTTGTGTTAGGCTTCTGTGAAGGAACGAGGGGGTTTTGAGGGGGGAATGGCAGCTGACGGTGCTGGGTTGGTAACTCGCGCGGAACCCAAACGAAGTCCATCTCCCGCCTAACCGACCGAGAGGCACTGTCGCATAACGGACGACACGGAAACGTGGTAGAAACGCGAGGAGAAATAGTTCTTATAACATTTAGCGTTCAAGACAGTAAAATCTGACCGCGCGCTTAAGTAGCGGCAAATGGCTGAAGATGAGCTACTATTTTTATATTTTTTAAATAGGCTTGTCTTTAAATTTATTAACCGTGACAACTCTCTTGTACATGGCGGCTTACTCGAGGAAGTTGGATAAAAACACGGAACACAAATATCTAAAAAGTAGTAAATTGTGTTATAAAAAATATTGGTCGCTACTAAAATATCAGTAGTCGAATACATTTCCGACCAATCAAATTGGAAAATCAGCTGATTTAATAAGTTAAATTCTGCTTTTCTAAAGCAGCGTACACGATTACACAGTTTTTTATGTTTATCCAGACATGCACCAAAATCAAAGTAGCTTCAAGAGTGGGATGGTAAGGATCTTCAGGAAGAGAAAGTGGTTGTTTCTGTAGGTTGTGTACTTATTTGGAAAGATTTCGGAGTTCAGAATCTCCGGTTTTAATTAGGTTTCAGTAAACACAACAATTTGAGATGAAAATAAAAGACTATTTAAGTATCGAGTTGAAAGCTTAGTACAAAGACCTCTAACATTTTGGTATGAAAAGGAAGTTTAATCGGTGGGCGATTTTTCTTTTTCCTTGCTTCGAAGTCTTTAACCATTAAATGTTCCGGCCAAAATTATTTTGAAGGATGATTTACATCAACGGATTAAATTTAAGCTTGAATAAAAGCTTTAACATCATTTGATGTAAGATCAGGGGCAAGCCTAGACACAAAAATTTGTTTCTTTTGTGGAACACCTATAATCTTTTTAGGCGCCTCAGGTATATTTCCAGAGCAGAGGTTCTCTCCTGGTAAACCAGAACTTGAACACGCCTTGGGTAACACTATTTCCTGTGGTACGGGCAACGAAACCACAGCGGACATAACGGAACATTTAGGCGTCACTTGCATACAGGTTGCATAGATTCAATGACATTTTCGGGAATCGAAATTGAATTAGCCGCAGATATCGTTATCATCGGGGGATTGGTGAACGACATTAACGCCCGTGTCATTGGCGTACCTGGCTGGACAATTATAGGGAGCTGGGTGGCGATAATTGGCCCCTCCAGGCGGTGGATTTTTTCGCTTTGGGGATATTACTTAAGGTTATTGAAGGTTACTGAACGAAGAATCGAGCGCTGAGAACTGGTCGGATACCGTGCGAAAACTTCCAAGCAGTTCCCTAAATCCATTCTTTTTTTGCCGCATGAACGAACAAATTTCGCTTTCCACCTCCCGACACATATCGCAGCAATAACACAACCCAGTGCGCTTGGCTACGGCATCAGCCGTCGGGCCAGAAAAACCGGCACACTTCGCGTGTACTACGTTATAACATAGCCAACACGAAATGCTTGGCTGGGCGGCCGTCACCTCCTAAAGGCAGGATTTTTTGAAGCAAATCAATACGTCCATTGTAGGGGACACATACTGTTACAGATAAAAACAGCCGCAAAGAAAACAAAACAAAAACAAGAAAAAGACGTATGTGCGCAAGAAAATTAATTAGCACGCGCAAAAGGCAGAGAGCAGAGAGGGCAAAAACGAGAGAGATGCTTAGGCGCGCTCAAAGAATAAGGATAGATAAGAAAGAAAGTAATAGCGGTGAGCCACTAACAACAATATTGCTTACCGAAAAGAGTAAAGATCAAAACAAAGCACTAGAGAAGCAGAAACCAATGCACAACAAATATAAAATTAGCAAACAAAGATTAGTTTGACTTATTTATCAGGCATGCACACGCGTCGTGAACGGGCTATCAAAAGAAGATCGCTTTTAAAATAAAAAAGTTGTAAAACACCGGTTGCTTTTAATAAAAACGCGAAAATATCGAAGCGCAGAAAAAACACGTCCGTTCACGTGGAAGAGAAAGTGCAGTGTCCATCAAGGGAGCAACTCTACTGTACCTTCATTTAAGGAGCTATAATCATTTTTAAATGATCGATTGGACACGATAGCGAACCGTA